>APFE030599006.1:135182-156214 GCA_000404065.3 Pinus taeda
TTTCCCTCTCTGAGGGTTTTAACCACGTCAAAACACTGGTGTATTGATCTGTGATCTGTTTGTGAGCGGTGTCCTTTTGGTGTTCTGTCTGAGGAACTTACCCTATAAATTCCTACAAGAGTTGCTTGAATGTGTGAATGAAACAGAGAATAAAGACTCTCTTCTAAGTTTTAAGACAATGTCATTAAGCATCAAGCACAAACATATCTACACCCATTGTAATATCAGTGGACATTGGGTTGAGAAGTGCTAGAAATTTCATTTGCATATTTATCCTAATAAGGGTAAGGGCAAGCAAGGCATGCAAGCACCTAAAGAGGAAGAAACAAAGGAAAAAGTGGCGCAAGTTGCGACCATCCATGAAGTGACTCAAGAAGAAGAACAAGCTCAATTAGAGGGTTCGTTCACCTGGTTGGGTAAGAAATGGATGAACTACTTGTCTATTTGAATATTGAAAATATATTTGCAAAGCACATGTTTTTTCCCCATAGTTAGGCATTTTGTAAAGTGATACATGTATAAATCACTATTTTGTGACAATATTTCTTTTTCCTGTAGATAAGTCAAATAAAGTTTCGGGAATTTATGTAATGAGTCAGAATTGTGTCTATAAGAATTTTGGAGACCAAAAGTCCTTTTTGTGGGGAGGAAATCAACAAAACACATTTGATTCTTTGAAGGAAAAGATCAGTTAAGTTCTATTGCTTGCACTTCCGGACATGAGACAACCTTGTGAGATTCAAACTAATGCAAGTGACAATGCCATAGGCGTAGTGTTTATGAAACATTTTAAGGCCATTTCATTTAATTTAAAAATTTTGAATGGTCTAATGATTAAATATCCTACTTATGACAAGGAGTTATATGCATTGGTTCAAAGTGTGAAAAAGTGGAAACAGTATTTGATGGGGAAAGAAAACATAATTAACACCGATAATCAACCATTGCAATACTTGCAATCACAAACAAAGTTGCAGCAATCAAGGCACTTTCGATGGATGGGTTTCTTACAACAGTTCCACTTGTTCATTAGGTATAGGAAAGGTATATACAACAATGTTGTTGATATGCTTTATAGGCCTTTTGTTAGTGAAACTACTTTACTCATGTATAATTCTGTTTTTCATGAAAGTTATGTTGAGCAATATGCATTTGATAATGACTTTCAAAATGTTTATGAAAGCTTGGGTCAAGGGAACCAAGTAGAGGAATTGGTTTACCATGTGCATAATAACTTATTGTATCATTTGGGCAAGCTTTGTATTCCATAGGGAGAGAGAGTGAATATCATAAGGGAAGCACACACTTCTCTTATTGTTAGACATTTTGGTGTAAGAAAAATGGTGTCACATCTTTAGAGGTATTGTTATTAGCATCGTATGCTTGATAGTGTGTCACGTTTTATTAAAGGATGTTCATTGTGTGTAGTCAGTAAGCATAGAAATAGGAATTTAATATTGTACACACCACTTCAACATGCTTAAAACTGGGCAAAACACTCTTCAACACAAACATTTCCATTTGAAGCATGTTTTGGATACTTTCCTAGATCACCTTTGGATTTCATTTTTGGAAAGGATGTTTCTATTGATGGTCATAGTGACATAGAAGAAGCAAGAAGGTTCATGAGAAAATCCAATTAGTACACCAAAGAGTTTAAGAACAACTGGAAAAGAGACAAGGCAAGTGAAAGTGAAGGCACGACAAGCATTATGTAGATCACAAGTTCCAAGTAGGTGATGAAGTTTGGCTTCACATTAGAAAAGAGAGGCTCCAAGGAGAAGGGAAAAATCTAAAACAAATTCAATATGGTCCATTTAGAATTCTTGTTAGGCCCCTATGCTACTAGTGTAACCCCTTATTGTTATTAGTACAACCCCCTTATTATATTGTTGTACCCATGTAGTCCCCATATTTTTATTATTGTGGCCCCATAGAAGCCCACTATTGTTATATTATGTGCCCTTGCATTATTATTGTTATGTCGCCTTTGATTATATTATGACCCCTTAGACTCCTATATATAGAAATGAGTATTTTCATTTGTATCATCCAATAATTATTCATTTATGTAATGTAAATGTTGGCCCCTCGAAGAGGCTGAATTCTAAGGCGTTGATCTATCTTTTCTATCTTTTTGTGAGCTGGTTTCATAACATTTGGTATTAGAGCTTTGGATTCTAGGGTTTCACTGCTCCAAATAGGTCATCATGGAATTTTCACTATAACTTTTGTTCTATGATGTTTCAAAAGTAAAAAAAAAAAAAAATCCATTTGAGATGAAGTCACGCTGAATCTCGGGACCAAATTTCAGAGCTTGTATCACTATATTTTAGGAGATATGATATGAGGAAGTTAGGGTTTTTGCAAGCTCTAGAATTTCAACTAAAATAGGTCTTTGTGGGATTTTCACTATAAATATTTCGCTGCGAAGTTTCAAACGCTAAAACAAAAACCCATTTGAGAAAAAAATTGTTTGAACCTCAGCTCCGAATTTCATATCCTGTCTCACTATAGTTTCAGAGATACAGTCTGAGGATTTTAAGGTTTTTGCAAACCCCCGAATTACATTCCAAATAGGTCACCTAGGGGAAATCATCATAACTATCTATCATAGTGTCAAATTGAAATTTCGTAAGAGGTTACAGAAAGAGGACAGACTGTAGTTTTTTGTTTATATTTTTTAGATCCGAAGGTCAAAATAGTAACACGTGGCACTTCATACAAGTTCACTCTTATGAAAAGGTATATAATTCGGACATCTTGGGAGATTGTGCATAACTCTTTCTTGGAGAATCCAATTTTGATCAGACTGGTGGCATTGAAAAAAGGACACAGAGGGCCACTGCAGATCATAATTTCAAAACTATAAGAGCCAAAATTATAGATTTATAGTCATTTCAAGATCAAGCTCCTAAAATCAAGAAAAGGTGATATGAGGAAGTTTGATGGCAAGGATCCAGAAAATTTGATACTATAGATGGAGAAATATTTTGATCTACATGAGGTGCAACTATTGCAAAAGGTATGTATTGTAGCTTCATATTTAGAACCAGATCAATTTTTATGGTATAAATGGCTTTGTTCTCGTAAACCACTTGTTACGTGGTCAATTTTCACAGAGGAAATGATAACACATTATGAGGATACAAAGAGAAACACTTTCTTTAGCCAATTGATAAATCTCAAACAAAAGTGTTAAATTGCAAAGCACATTGAGGACTTTCAAAAATTGAATATAAGGGTAAATGATATTCCAAAGAAGCAAAGGATTGATGCCTTCATAGGTACTTTAAATGATAACATTCAACATGGGGATCATCTTTGGAAACCTGATTCAGTGGAGAAGGCATTCGGGTGGGCAACAAAAAATGAAAGCGAAATTATGGAAACAAGGAATCCCACCACTCATAACTATAATTATGGAAGTATTTCTTCTCTTGGCCTTCCACAACCTACAAGGTTTACACCACAACAATTGGAAGAAAAAAGAGAAAAAGGGCTTTGTTACAATTGTTATAGAAAATGCTCTAAAGTTCATAAGTGTGCTAAGAAGAAATTATTTTACATAAAGTATGATGAGGAGGAAGAAAAGGATCAAGAAACATCAAAAGAAGAGGATATACGCTAGGACCCAACCCCAGAGAAAGAATAAATGAATCTGACCATGTCTTGTAAAGCATTGGCAAGAATTACCACTCCTCAAACTCTCAAGATAGAAAGACATATCAAGAAGAAAATGATTCAAGAAGTGAAAGATCACATCGAGAAAGAAGAAATGAATCCAAACATATCTTGTAATGCATTTTCTAGAATTACCACTCCTCAAGCCATCAAGATAGAAGGACATATCAATAAGAAAAATGTTCAAGAAGTGAAAGATCACATTGAGCATCAAGAAATGAATCCGACCATATCTTGTAAAGCATTGGAAGAAATTACCACTCCTCAAACTCTCAAGATAGAAGGACATATCAAGAAGAAAAAGGTTCAAGCAGTGAAAGATCACATCGAGCATCAACAAGAATTTCTCCAACTTTTAAAGGATAACGCCGCTTTGGTGCATAATCAAATGAAACAATAGGTAGATCAACATCGCAGTGAAAAAATTTGTGATGTAGGTGATTGGGTATTTTTACGGCTACATCTCAAACAAGCTATTTATGAGAATGAAATGTTAGCAATACTACATGCACTTAAGAAATGACGACCTTACCAGTAGGAAGACACTTCAAGATAAAAATGGATCATGATAGTCTTAAATATGTTTTAGAACAAATATTATCTTTAGAAGAACAAAAAAAATGGGTCACAAATGTGTTGGGTTATGAATTTGACATCATCTACAGAAAAGGGAAGAAATTTTTTGTTGCAGATGCACTCTCAAGAAAGGATGAGGATGTGGAAGCATTATTTTGTTCTATTTCTATTATCCAACCAGATTGGATAAATGAAGTAAAGGATGAATGGAAGAAGGATAAAGAAGTGTGGCCACTCATTCAAAACTTGTAGAACATCCCAATTCAGACAATATTACCAAAACTGGAAGAGGAAGGAAAATTCATATTGGAACCTGGAGTAGTCATATAAAAAAGAACCTGACAGCTATGAAATTGATCAATTTAAAAGTATCTCATCAAGTGGAAGAACTTACCCGCTGAAGATTCCACATGGGAGGACAATAACATTATACAGAAGCATCAAGAACTACTCAAGCATTTAGGACAACACTTTTTGAAGGAGAGGGGTATGTTAGGCCCCTATACTACTAGTGTAACCCCTTATTGTTATTAGTACAACCCCTTATTATAATTGTTGTACCCATGTAGTCCCCATATTGTTATATATTGTGCCCCATAGAAGCCCATTATTGTTATTATTGTGCCCTTACATTATTATTGTTATGTAGGCTCTGATTATATTATGACCCCTTAAACTCTTATATATAGAAAGGAGTTCTTTTCATTTGTATCATAAAGGAATTGTTCATTTACATAATGTAAAGGAGGTTCCCCCCTCGAAGAGGCTGAATTCTAAGGCGTTGATCTGTCTTCTCTATCTTTTTGTGAGTTGGTTTCATAACAATTCTAGAAATGATTGGTGACAATGCCTTCAGGTTGGATTTGACTTCATATATGAAAATTTATGTTTTTGTTAAAGTGGAAAATTTAAGGTTGTATGAGCCTCCTCTGGTTGAAGATCAAGGAGAGAATGTTCAAATTCCTTCCATTGAGGATTTTTCTCCTCAATACCTTGATGAGCTACAGTTAGATACAATTCTTGACAGAAGAAAAAGGACTTCAAAACAAGGGAGTATGGACTACCTTCATGTGGGGCTCAAAGGAACCAATCCAAGCAAAGCCAAATGGATCAAGATTAGGAAGGTGAGGGAACTGTGCCCTCATCTGCTGAACAACTAAAAGTTATATTTTGGGGTCCAAAAGCTTCAAGTGGGGAGGAGTGATTAGGTGCTCAAAAAATTGCTCAAAATTCAAAGTTGTCAGATAGGTGTGGAACCTAAACGACTGCACAGTGCCCATCATCTTGAATCTGACACAACTCATTTTGCATGAAACAGACACTATATGCTCCCAAAAACATGTTCTATTCGTTTTCCAAACCAGGAAAATTTGGCGAAAAAAATGCAGCACTCTATAGTCAACAATTTGTACTACTGACGTGGTAGGCTAACTGGGATGCCTACATGGTAGGGTGACTATGCATATGATTGGGATCCTCCATCGAATCACGTGGTGACAAGTGGCATCCTTTTATTGGTTTTATATGGCACATTTTGATTAGGTTTTGGGTGGCCAATCATAGGTTGTCACGTGGCATGGCCAGGGGTCGCCACGTGGCATGCCGAGGGCCACCAAAATTGTGTTGAGGTCCAGGCAGCAGTGGGCGGGATCAAACCCATGACCTCCAAAGTCTCAAACGAAAGCCTTTACCAATGCGCCATCCATTTAGTTCTTAACACTATAAAAACTTAATCCCTATTTGAATTTGATTGGCAAAGTGGTTGGGGGAAGGGACCAGGGCTTAGAATTTACTGCCCTTTGAACATTTCTATGTGTCCACTACCATGACCAAGTGCCAGGCAAAGAGGGGCCATCCACAAGGGCCAGCCCTAGGACGTGTGGCCCAGTGTGTAGAGGATAGGGGCACCATCTGGCGGGGGTGGATGGTTAGTCCTGGCCCTAGGGCACGTGGCCCCCTATGTGGTCACAATTTTCAGCCTTAAGGCCTTAGTGGCCAAATTAGTGTGCCCACTAAATGCACTAACAATCTGCCAAAATGGGGCTCAATTAGCACAATTTGGGGTGAAATTATAGGACTGTTTCCATATTTAGAGGAATTTGTAGATCAAATAGTAACCAACTAGTGGAACTCATAACTTGTGGTGTTTTTTAACTTTTTCGAAGCAGGAAGAGGCTATACAGGAATTTTTGAGTCTTCTAAAGCCATTGGAATAGGTTTCATAGCCATTGGGGCACTGGAAATTCATGTATTCACAAATTTGAGAATAATGAAAGAGGGGCAAGCCATTGGATGTTGGACCTAGAAGACGTAGCCGAGGAGGGGTGAACTCCTTCATTAGGTGCTGATGTGTTATTGTTTATGGTGATTTTTATGTGAGTTTCATGTTGTTGTTCAGTGTTTTAATTATGGTAATTTTCTCATGAAATTCACATAAATACACATAAAAACTTGTGGTTAACTTTCAATTTATCTCATAAACCCTCAAGCACTTTGTTTATATTCTGAATTGGATTTAAGCAGAGAAAACTTAACTTTCCCATTCAGATTAGGGGGCAGGGCTGATCCTAGTGTATATGGGTGGTCACCAAGCTATTCCACCTATACCTCTAGTCAGTTTCATCATTTTCCTTGATTATAGCAACATTTACTATTTTTAGCATTTTTTCGTGACCTGAACTTCCAAAACTGTTTTGACCCCCTAAAGGGCATTTTTTTAGGTGCACAATATGCCCATGGCCATAGGTAGAGGCTTGCATTAAATCCTATAGTACTTAGAGATATATTTCCAACGAGGTATCATGCACGCCAAATAGAGATCATATGACCAAGTTACGACCCTGGGAAGTTGGCTACCCAACTAACCATAATGAGGCCCACAAACTCTTGGTGTTTCATCTCCTGGGGTTAGGGTTTTGACTGTTTAGGGTTTTCCTTTTTTTTCAATAATAAAAAGTCCCTTGAGCCTCATTGTAACACAATTCAGAGGCATGTGTTGCCACACCTCTTCTCAAAGATAAGCTACCATCATCTGAGCTAATTTATGTCCATTCTATATGTAAGAATATTTCAGTTCTTTGATATTAATGAAATAAAGTTTTAGTTTTGCTGCATCTTTGTGTTTATGTTTATATATGTATTTTTTTTTCTTTTGTGCATAATTTCAGATCATACACACACACATGTGTGTCTGTGTGTGTGTCTTGATATTGATTCTATTAGTACTCAATTCTATAATATGTGATGAGCTTTTACTAAGTTTTGTACAATAATTGAGTATACATGAACTCTTTGGCATGTCCTCCTGTACATGATGTGATTGAGCTACCTATATTAGGTATTATTATTATGTTGTTCATATGAAAACTTAGCTGTAGCCATGTAAAACACATAAATATTGAACTTAGCATATTTTCTTGAATATTTTATCTATTGTGTGCTATGGATGAAATCTTCTTGATTACCAATAGTTAATGTGTATGTATTATTTCCCAATTTATTTCCTAAATTTTAAACTTCCTTGATATAGATAATTTCATGTTTTGTTGTTTCTCTATTTATTACTCTTTTCCTTATATAGATTACATATACATGTATCAAGCCCTCTGATATGCACAATTTTTGTTTCAGTTTCTACTTGTTTGCTTGAAAATAGGTCTCTATTCTTTTTACACACATCCCTTCATTATTCCAACCTATTTTGAATTTAAATCCCCAGACCTTCCATACTAGCCCTTGGCAAGGTTAATCTCGAGCTAATTTGAAGAAATCCTTAATGATGAGGTAGTTAGTAATAAGATTCTTGAACTACATTTTCAACATTGACTCCTCCAATGGGGTTTATTTAGATATTTACTAAGAACTACTTTTGTTAATAGTTAGAAAAAATTTATCGTTTTGGCATGGCCTACAAAATATTACTCATTTTCTTATTTAATAGTATTTCCAGAAATAGTTTTCTATCATGCTCAGAATATTTAAGCAAAATGAGATTCTTGCTAGAGACTAGTAATATTTAAAAGGAAGACATTTACTAAGTTATATGATTCACTGCTTAGTCATAAATTCATAATATATCTGAAAAATAAGCTCTAAAATAACTAAACAAAATAATCAATTCACTTGTTTTAGTATTGGGAAATGCAACAAGAGAAATAAATATCCTCAAAATCAAATAAATTGTTGTATCAGTGATTCCCCTTGAGGTTCGAGTTGACCTTCTATAAGGAATCTTGATCACTATTTATATTCTTTGTTCTCAGACCCTACCAATGTCTTGCTAGTTAAATGTCTAAATTTCTATTTGCTACCTTATGGTCCATTATTGTCTTCTCCACTAGAACCATTTTTCTCATATTTCCCTTTTCTCCTAGAATCTCCTTTCCTTCCCCACCGCATGACCTTTATCTCCAATCATGATGTCGATGGTCGTTAGAAATCTTGGAAATGATGGAGGTTTAATATTGTGACAATTGCCACTTCAAAAATTTCCCCTACTTGGACTCCAACTATTTTTTAATTGATTTTATGGAAATTGGGTAGCTTGAATACTCATGTGCTAGCTCATCTTATATTTTGAAATAAAAAATTAAGTGAAATAAACAATATTTCAATCATAACAATATGCTAATACTTACATCTGTCATCCAACTTAGTCTTAGCCCCACTACTACTATGCTAATTTAGATGTTTGCAATAAAGATAAAGCCATAAATTCTAATAAGGAAATAATTACATTAGTGGTACTACAATTCACTTGGAAGTTAGGGACCATTAAAAATAATCTAGATGAAGCCTACACACTTCTCCAAGGATTTTGTTGTTTTTGTTGTTGTTGTCTTCATCCTAAACATCTCACTATCATAGGAGACTCTCTTATCATCATTATAGACTTGCAACTACAAACCTAGGCATGGATATTAGATTGGAAGAAATTGCCAATAAAATTATATTTTTGGATGATAATATGGATTGTCAAATTGAATGGTTCCACATCTAAAGAAGCAATAATCATTTAGTGAATTTCCATGCCAATTTGGTGACCCAACTAGGAAAATGGGGGATTTTTATTTTCAAAAAGCAACATGTCACAAAAATTATCCCTTAGTTTCACAATTTCTCCAGGTGTCATCTCAGTTGGAATATTTAAGGGCATGAAGGTGGAGTTAAATCCCATGGAGGAAGCAAATCACTCCATAAATATTAGTTTTTGTCTCATCAAATGTAACAACGGTGGCATAAATCACATTGAGTTAATGGATCCATTTTTCATGATAATTCAGGTTGATGGCTCCCTTAATATCTAAGCCTGCATGAAAAGGAGGATCTAGTCACAAGTGAATTTATCTTGATGTTGATAGTGAATTCATGTTTGGTTTTCTCTCTATTCAAAAGGATCTTGTTTGAAGAGTTCATGGATTTTAATAATTCATAAACTACCCATATTACTTCCCATCAAAAAAATAAGGGTTATCATGTAATTTGAGCAAATCTAGATAGAATTGTCAATCATCTTTTGATAGTTTAGTCATCAATAGGATTTGACGATAAGGTTTCATTATCTTCTTATCTGTATGTAAAGTGACAGGTTGACATCTTGGAAGTGGTGGTCTTAAATTTTTTTAACATTTATCAATGGAGATATTTATGAATCATCTTCTATCCTATGTGCCTTATGAATCATGCTCACCTCTCTAATTCAAAAGAAAAACCACCTAGGGAGAACTTGAATGTCCATCATCCCCAATCAGCCACTCTATCTCAAACAATTAGGCAACATGGTTCTAGAATATGCATGGTTTTGATACCTTTTGTGACATGTCCTATTTTATTTTCAATATCTTCTTTGTTCGTTTCAAGTTTCGATATATAGTTTTGGGTGAGTGTGGGGTCTTTAAAATTATGTATGTCCCACATATCTAGTCAAAAAAGGAGTCTATCTTGAATTCTCTCCATATCTATGTATTTCATAAATTTCATATTCTATACTTGTGTGGTTTAACCATAAATCTTTTATTGGGCTGAGAGGTTCATTCTACAACCCAATATGAGGGCCATAGGTAATTCCATATGTGCTCAAAGTGGAGTTGACACATTCTCCTCTTAAAATTGAAATAAAATATTATCTAATAGAAAAGCAATGTTGATCCTAATAAAAAATGAATATGCTATGCATGTTTAGTTAGTTCTCCATATGACTTAATATAATTCTATGTAAAGATATTAGAAGTAAAAAAATGTGAAAATGTTTTAGTGATATGTTTAAACTTTATAATTTTCAAAAATCTTTGAACACTGGATTTATGTAAATTATTTGAAGATCTATATAAAATAATTATCTCGATATCAAATTCACATATATCTACAAAAAATGTTAAAGGAAAGTATTTTCATGTTGTATATAATAAAATATTCAATGTCAAGTAACATAAAGTTAAAAATCAAAATAAAAATATCAAGAATTTCATAATAAGAATAATAAAAGCAATACATGCTATTGATTTAGTGTTTGATATAAAATTAATATGTAACGATTAAAAATATTCATAATAACAAAAAATCTAATGTAGATTATGAATAAAATATTTTAATACAAACTAATATTGATGCATGTACTTAAAAATATATTAATAACAAAAAAAATCATTATATATATGTGTGAGTGTGTGTGTGTCTAGATGCACTTGTTATGTAAAATATTTTAATGTCAACTATGTATATATAATTTATTGTTTTAAATTTGAAAAAATAAGTTTTATAATTAAAAGTTTGGCCTTTTTAGATATATGTTTTTCTATGGAAATGCAACAAATATTTTTTGAACAAGTTTACGATATGTGCTTACTATAGCATCCAAAAATACAATTTAATCAATGAAAAATTACACAATGTATACATATAGAGAGAGAGAATTACTAAGTTTCATCGGAACCTATCATGAGAGGATAAGGACACAGTTGTTTTCAAATTTTACACTCTAACATTCATTATTAAATAAATAATCATAATAATATGTATTAAAAATTTTGATATTACAGTTGAATGATGCAGCCAAAATGTGCAAAAAAAGGTTAGAGAAAAAACCAACAAATGCAAGCACTCCAAGGTATATCCATAATAATGTAAAGATAAAGTGATATTTGGCTAAGGTTGATTGTTGAAATTTCTCAAATTTGGACCATCAAACAAAGTATGTGAGATTTTCTTTCTACAATTACAAAAAAATAGCTATTCTCTAAAAATCTATGGTTAAATGTGAAAAAGGAAAATCCAATTCTAATAAATCTATAGATTATAACATCCATCTTTGGATAATGCCATAAATATAATTCTATATCGAATCATAACATCCATTTTTTAATAAAACCATAAATATGGTTCTATTATTATTATTATGTTGGAACGTACCCACCATCTTCATTGTATTGTCAGAACGAGGTAGAAAAAAGTTATCTTATAAAGTAACTAGAACAATCACATTAAAAATATTTATGTGGTTGATATAATTCGAAGGCTTCATTTGTATCTACCATTAATAAATATATAACAATAAAAATAATAATACAAAAAATACTATTGCAATAAAAATATTATTAATTTTACTAGTCTAGAAGATAAGGAAAGGGTTTTAGAAAATGGGCACTATTTCTACTACAATGTCGGACTCTTCATGTGCCATTAGGAAGAATGCTACAATCCATTTCAAGAGAAATTCATTTTTTCTTCGGTATGGGTCCGACTATTTGAACTCCAGGTGGATTTTTGGGATCCAGAAATATTGGAAGGGATAGGAAACTCTATCAGGAGTTTTGTCAAGGTCACTAATTCAACAAGGCGAGGAAGGTATACTTCATATGCTCGGATATGTGTTTAAATGAACATAATTGAGCGCCTCTCATAATTCATAGAGCTAGAGTATCAAGATGAGGTATGGCAACAACTGTTGGATTCTGAACATGTCCCATTCTAGTGAAAGAGATGCCATGTATATGGACATATGTACAAGGAATTCCATATAAATCAAATAGAAGCCATGGAGCCTCAAATTACTAAATATCTGGCCAAATATCTCAAAGATTCAGAGGGTTTTCAAGAAGTCCAAAAAAGAAATGGAATGTGAAAACACCCTCTCTTTCTACGCATCTGCAACTGCAGAAAGGGCTGAACCACACGAGCTGCTTTGAAATTTTGAAAGAGGAATATGAGAACACCAATGAATCTAGTGACCCATTTAGTAAGGAAAACCCTAAGGTGAAGCTAAAGGATGGGCACAAACCTAAGAGAAAAGCTAAGGATGAACCCCAGGAAAAATAAGCACAGGTAATGTAGGCAGAGCAAGTTAATAGGGAAATTGACGACACGATGGAGGAACTTAGTACAAAAGAATAGAACATGAGAAGATTGTTGAATGAGTGGTGACACATGGATGAATTATTCATCCTTGAATACCAAAAGCAACTATACTAGGAGACCTTCCAACAGTTCCAAGCTAAGAAAGGGTCAATATCAATGGACCAGCCAAATCACATGGGATCTCAACAAGGACAAGGAGTGGATTTAACTATATCTGGTAGAGGTAAGAAAATGGGTCGAAAGAACTTGCAAGAATCCATACAGGTGGTAGCATATTTTCTAGTCAACTCAGGAAGGTTTGTGCTATTATCGGTGGTTTTCCACCAACTCAATAAACCTTCTCAATGATCACTACATTCTAGAATGTAAGAGGCCTGAATAGTAGAGGGTAGTTAAAGTATAGGATCACAAAATATAAATTGAGTATTATGATTATCCAAGAAACCAAAATTTCGTAAGATAGATTAAAACAAATTGTCAAGGGTTTAAAACTCCAGTACAAGGTAGTAGCTCAAGATTCCAATGGAAGCGTAGGTGGGCTCACTATCCTATGGAATCCTACTTGGATTATATTTGAAGATTGGGCTAGTCTTCCTCAGATTCTCTCAGGTAAATTCTGCCACATCAGTACTCGAGATTGGGCTGTACTGATTGGAGTATATGGGCCTCACATTCCAGGAGAAAAAGGGGTTTTCCTTCTGATGATAGGAAAACTTAGAAGGTTATACTCAAAGGAGCTTTGGATTCTTGGTGGGGATTTCAACATAATCTCATTGCTAGAAGAGAAGAAGGAAGGCCTTCGTCATTTGGATTCATATATGGAGGAATTTTGAGAAAAAGTCATGGAATTGCAACTTGTGGATATTCCAACATATAATGGAGTGTACACTTGGAACAACAAGTGCACCAGTCCTCATTAGGTAGCATCACATCTTGATAGATTTATTGTCTCTAAAAAAGTGATAAGTCAAGATAGTTTTTCTAGAAGCATCCATAATCCCACACATGGGTTCAAACCACTGGCCGATCAAGATGGAGATTGATCTAAAAGTAGGATGCAAAAATCGCCGGTTCCTCTTTGAATCTTTTTGGTTAAGGGACATGTTGTTTATGCATAAAGTTGAAAGCTAATGGAAGATGAACACAATGCAAGGAAGGAATAACATACGAATATTCTAGCTCAATCTAAAATAAATTAAGACCCATATTAAGCGATGGAACCAGGAGGAGTTTGGAAACATCATGAAAGATAAAAAAACATCTACAAGACAAAATGTAAGAAGTCCAACAAAGAATCATCATGGAGGGAAGATTTGAAATACTAGTGGAGGAAGAAGGAAGATTAGTGAAATAGCTAGAAGAAAGAAGAAAATAAGAAGAAATTATGTGGAAATGGAAATCGAAAACATAATGGCTTAGAGAGGGTGAGAGAAACCCTCGTTTTTTCCACAAAACCATGATCTACCATCAACAACACAATGGAATTTTATCCCTTAAGGATGGATCGGGGAACAAATTGGTTCATCAAGAAGAGATGGATAATTTGGTTGTAAATCACTTCCAGTCCCTTCTCTCTGAACCCTCCAGGATATATTGGAAGCTATTTTGAGAATTACTCATGACATCCCTCGACTTATCTCCAAAGACCAAAATATGGCCCTCATGCAATTTGTAACTTTGGCAAAAATATAGGATGTTGTCAAGGGCATGGCCAAAAACAAAGCACCAAGACTAGATGGATTCATGGCAGAATTCTACCAAGCCACATTGAGCTTTATTGGAAGGGACACACTCGAAGTGGTGGAGGAATCTCAGTGAAACTAGAAGGTATGTTCGGGTCTCAACTCAACTTTCATTTCTTTAATTCCCAAAGAAACCAAATCTAAAGATCCCCCTGGATTTAGATGAATTTCCTTATGTAATGTTATTTATAAGATAATTTCCATGGTTATTTTAAAGTGTCTAAAGCCTCTCCTTTCGGATCTTGTCTCTCCTGACAAAATTAGTTTTTTTGAAGGTCGCCAAATCCTTGATGGGATCATTACCTCTCAAGAAATGTTTCATTCCTTGAAGAAACTTAAAAGCCCCAGCATGATGATCAATTTTGACTTATCTAAAGCTTATAATTGCCTAAGATTTATTATATTCAAATCCTTTGGTTTTGGCCAGCATTGGTTGAATTGGATCTTCTTCCTTATCTCATCTCTTAACTACTCTATCTTGCTCAATGGATCTCCCACTAAAACCTTTAATCCCTCTCAAGGATTAAGACAAGGTGATCTGATATCCCCTTTTCTCTTCATCCTAGTTGCTAAAGGACTGGGTAGATATATGAAAATGGTAGATATTTCCTCTAGAATTAAGGGCCTCTGCCCCTGGGGAAAGGATCTTTCCATTACTCACCAACAATTTGTGGATGACATCATGTTATTATGTAAAGTATGCCTGATAGAAGCAAGAAAAATCAAAGAGATTGTGTAGGATTTTATGACAGCCTCGGGCACCCTGGTTAATAATGAGAAATATAACATCTTCTTCTTCAATACCCCTAGGGATATCCAAACCCTCCTCTCCAAGTTGCTTGGCTTTGGCATTGGTGCTTTACCTCTTAAATATTTGGACATGCCTTTGGTGATTAGTTATTTAAATACTTCCTGTTGGAAATACCTTATACAAAAATCTAATCGAAAGTCAATAGTTGGGCATTTAGAGTATTCAACTTGGCCAATAGAAAAATCCTTCTAGAAAGTTGTCCTTCAATCAATCTGAATCTATCAACTCTCTGACATGGCTACTCCCAAAATGTAATGCTCATATATGGTATATATCTTCAAGAAATTCCTATGGGTTGGAGCTCAAAAATTGAATAAATGGGCTCTGGTATCTTGGAATAACCTTTACTTAACCTAAGTTAGTCAGGGGATTAAGTCTTTAGGATCCTTTAAATTTGAATCAAGTCATGGGTGCTAAACTTTGGTGGTGATGGTTAAAGGGGGGCCAATATTTATGGAAGAAGATATGGACCAGAAAATATGGTATGCCGACTCAGACAAAAGACATCCACAAATATAAGGATCCCCCCAAGGGGTACTCAATATGGAACCTCAATGTAGGAAATAGAGACCTCAGCCATCATTTCTTCTAGGAAATTCAAAATGGTCAAACGAAACTCTTTTGGGAAGACTCCTGGGAACATAGAGAGAAATTGTTTAGTCAGCAAAGCTTATGAGAAATATTCATATTCACAACTAGTAAGAATTATTATAAAGTGGGTTAATTCTGGAAACTCCCCCACAACCAAGCTCTGGATGGAGACAATGGAAGGAGATACAAGACTGGCCAAACCCTCCCCCTTCATAAAAATGGTAACAAATGGATAAATAATTACAGTCAAGAAAAAATAGAATTCAGGAGGGACTCGATATTCTTCGTTGGGGATATTCTACATGTGGTACATTCAACATCAAGGAAGAATATAGTCTTAGAGTAGAAGATAATCAAAACCACCAACAACATCTATGGAAGAAGACATGGACACGTAGATTGTGGTTGAAAATATCATATTTCTTATGGTTGGTATGCCGATGGAAAATACTCAGTTGGGATCACCTTCAAAAACGTGGTTTCCAGGGTCCTTCATTTTGTTTATTATGGTGCCAACATAATGAGAACGTGGAACAACTCCTGAAGTCATGCTCATTTATGGACCAAAAATGGAGATAGTTAGGGGACCTATTTAGTTACCTAGATAGAGATCAGCGAAGCATCAGGGAATCTATCTTCTTATGGCACAAAGTCATATTCTCGATTCAAGTTCTAAATAAAGCTTGGGAGTTAGCCTTGGGTTTCCTATTGTGAGCCATTTGGAAGGAAAGGAACAATAGAATATTTAAAGAAATTGATCAATCTTGGGAAGTAGTCTAGAGTGGCATAACTCAGAACATTCGTGAGACCATTCTAGCAGAAAAATGGCATCTAGATGATTGGAAGGTAGCCCCTCATGAAGATATAATTTTAATTCTGTTGAATTTGTCCCCTAACATGATAGCTCTGAGATCCTAGAAACTTTTAGTTTCCCCTACCATGTCACCTGAGCACTTTTCTACCCCCCCCAAATGGCTTCATTAAGTTAAGCTTTGATGGAGAATCTAAAGGTAACCCAGGGAATGTTGGTTTTGGAGGTCTCTTTCAAGATTCACAAAAGAGAACTAGACTTGTATTTGTTGCAAACTATGGTTTTGCTAGCAACAATGAGGCAAAGTTAACTATGGTCAAACAAGGCCTCATTACTGCCATTAGAATTGGTTACAAAAATATAGTGATTAAAGGGGATTCTAAATTGGTGATTGACATTGTCAAGAAGCTAAGCCAGGGAAAAATATGGGAAACTCTTACCCACAGCTGGCATATAGCACATTTGGTGCAAGAATTGGGTGAGTTTCTCCCTACTTTTGACTATATCCTCACTTCCCATGTTCGGAGAGAAGGCAACAAAGGTGCAGATTTCCTAGAAAATTTGGGTTGTTCTCATCCAGGCAGATCAGTGGAGATGGCTTGGCTAGCCAAACCCTTGGAAGAGGACTTGAATACCTTAAAAGGTATCCTATAGTAAGATAATAGAGACAATCAGTAGCACTATCAAGATACAAACCAACATCCCTGATCAGGGTGTGAGCTGGACACCATGAGGTCCACCCCAACCCAACATTTGATATGAAAATATCGAGTCAATCTTCTACCACCCTCCACATGCATGAAGCACATGGAGAGGTGGTTGTGCTCATGGATATATTCAATGCTAACCCAAAAGGTGGTAGAGACATTGACAAGGTGTTGGCTTTCGATTTTTCCCTCGTCAAGTTTGGTAAGATTCCTATATATGCACTCCATTTGATTTGTTGGTTTGTGTTGCTCATCGTTCCATGGAATGATTCCCTCATGAATCTTCACCGGAAAATGGCTTAGTCTCTATTGGTTCGTGTTTCCACTTACGGGTATTTTTTCAGTCCCAATTCTTTTATTCCTCCTCTTATGGCTCGCTATCTTTGTATGCTAGTCTTCAGGGTGAATGGTAATGTTTTATAATGGTGGGTGTCGAAGGAGACATTTCTAGAATTCTTCATGGTAGTATCAAAACTGTATGAATAGTCTCATGTTTACTGTTTTCCCATGTCAATGGTCCATGGAATTTTATTGTCCTGCATGGTTCTGTGTGGGGTCTATTCTATGGGTCGCTCATGATTCTTTTACTATCTCTGCCTCCGAAGAAAAGGATATTTGTATGGTAAGAATATATGTGGGTTAGGCTTGGAACCTTTAGGTTTTTGGTCTGTGAAATATTTTGGATGCAATTATAGCCCCAAACTTATTAGGCATAGTTGGGGTAATGTATATTTTAGGGCCTTTATTCCATGCTAATTACCTGTCAACAACATGCAATTGAACTAGATCCTTTTTCTGTTCTCATCCTCTTATAAGGCTTCATTGGAAGGTGCCCTATTCTAGATGGACCCCTGGAAAATTATTCCTCCTGAGTATAGACTTAGTTCAGGTCTGCTTCTAGGGTTACAACTAGTCTACCATAAGCCTTGTAGGGTCATCAACAACATAGTTTATGCCACCTCTGGTAAAGGAAAGGTAGTTCGGGGAACCCAAGATCGAGATAAACAGACAAAAACTTCCCCTTTGACTAGTCAACCCAGTTCATCAGGGAGGACATTTCATGGGCATAATTCAGCCTCTCGAATCATCAATGAAGTGGCCCAATCTTACCATTTGGGTAGTTCTGCATTGGGAAAATATCTCATTGTAGAATGGGAAGAGGAGCTCAACCAAAAAGCAAATATTATAGAAATTGATTTGGAAGATTGGAAAACTTTGGTGCTAGACCCTGTCATTCTCGAGGAAGATCCACCTAATAAAAAAACAATTCATTTATATTGGATGATGAAGATCCTTCTATCTAAAGCTCTAGATCAGTTCCCAATAAGCATGCCTAAGTCATCTCATGGGTCTCCGGTGATGAGCCTCTAAATTACACCTAAATTAAGGGCAATCCCTCTAATTTAAACATAAATTAAGGCCTATGACCATCATTCAGCACATTAAACCTCTCTTCTTGCATTAGATAATTTATTTTTGAATTTATTATATTAATTAGGAAGGTTATGAATAATTTCATATTTGTGTCTAATATTATTTCTTTTTGTGGAATATTTTAAGAATATTGGGAAGATTATGAAGATTTGGAGGGGGATATAATTTAGGGACTTGATCCCTACTATAGGAGGATCACTATTAAATAATAAATCAATAAGATACTATGGAATTATGGCACATATTGTGGATTATGGAACATATTGTGGAACTCCAATGATTAAGAAAATCTAGGAATGTGTTCCCTTCCATTTAATGCAGATTCCTAGTATTGGGAACCAGATGCACTAATCAAGGGATTTTGGTGGGGAAAGCTTCCTCCATTTATGGGGAATGATTCATAAGCATTTTTTATAAGTATCAAGATGAATTTTCCTCTAGGGATATATTTTTATTAGTGTTCTTGTGGAGAGAAGTCATATTTCTGAAGCTCCATTGTATTTTCTTGCAGGGATATAATTGTATTGATGAAAATAATGAAGATTGGTGTCATGTTTAGCTTCTAAATATTTTTATCCTCCATAGGTCTCTGTGTTTCCTTGGGCTTGGCCATCCCAAGAGCCTCAAAGCCCTTTTGTATCATTTTATTTCCTTCTTTTCACTTCTTATTCACATGCATCTCTTGTTTTTATTTCTTTCTACTTCTACATTTAGTATTAATGATTTCTTGTTGTAGGATTGGGTTAAATGGTTAATGTAAGTTATTTTGCAGGATCAAAAGCATCATTTCATCCTTGGAAAATATTTGGAAGTTCATAGTAATCATTGAGCTACTTGAATTAGTTTTCTTATCCCCAAATCTAGATTTCTGGAACTCCTTTGTGGCAAAGAACAATAAATTTATGCTATTTTTTAGAGCATGTTAACGAGATGAAATCAGGTTGGTTCTACTTGAATTAGATCACAAAAACATTCTAGCTCATAAAAAATTTACCCCGTTGAAATTTCACTTGATTAGGTTATGCATTTTATAGATTTTCTAGTTCACTAGTTCTCGAATTTCTAGATTTTTTACTAGTAATTTTCTGCTATTTTTTAGCATGGGTTAACAGAGGTATTTTTAAGTGATTCCACTTGGAATGGGGATCTAAGACATCCTCGTCAATAAAAAAATTTGTCCCATACAATTTGGATTTGATTTTCTTGGTCATTCGATGAATTATAATTTCGTATAGTAAATAAGTAACATCCTGTAGTAAAACAGGGGATTCTGTAGGAGAACTAGGGGATCTTGTAGGAGAACTACTACATCTTGTAGGAAATACTGTAGCAGCCTGTTTTGAGCTCAAATTGAGAAAAATCATCATTGAAGTTTGGATTAGGCCTCCACTTTACCTCCAAGCCATCAAAGTCATTGTAACCCTCTTCCTCCACACCTGTCTCCCCTGCCAAAGATCAAGGAAAGATTAGCATTTTCATTTATAAAGCAAAAATACTAAAAACAAAATGAGTTCTTTTATATTTACACATGCACATAGCAGTTAGTACTTTCTAGATCAGATTTCATGGTTAGATTAGATAAAACATCACATGTGACAAATAGGGTTATAATAGGGTTCTTTGCAAGCAAAGTGTGTTAATAAGTAGATAGAGGATTTCATGTTACTTTACAAGCATTTTTAAATTCAGTGTTTCATTCCTACAAATAGGCAGCATTTCTTTTCTCTCGTGATAGCAAAGGAAGGACACATTTTATGTTGCACATATAGTGCTGATACCTCTTAAGTTTGTATTAACCTCGGGTTGATAATTAAATTCGGTAGCCTTGGGGGTTGCAGCATTCTTGTTGCAATATCAAGGCTCATCACTCGAATTATAATAAGTAGTGTTAGAATATCCAATTCCAACTACAACAACAAGATATCTGCCTTAGTCGCATCGAGTGGCATATTCCATGTATCCCTCAAAATTAGTTTCCAGGCTCTAATGTGAAGAACCCTGCTCATGTAGATTCATCTAAATACGAATAGTGTGTTGGTGCACCCCTTGTTTTATTTTTTGTATTCGACAATATCATATTTCTAAGAATGTTTACAGTTGTCTTTATAGGTATCTATATTGTAGGAAGTATAAGGACACTCAGGCGTATTTAGCGTGGCTTGCTAGAATCATTATCTTTTTCTTTTGGATGTCTTATCATGTTGTGATGTAGCCAACAGACCTGGTTTTCCAATAAGCAAGTTGAGGCCACTTAATCATATGAAATGTGGATGTAACTTGCTTCTTTTTTATAGAAAATTAATAGAAAGGACCTACCAAGATTA
>APFE030599006.1:156654-169809 GCA_000404065.3 Pinus taeda
ATATTAAATGTTATTTATTATTATTTAATTTGAAATTGTGTAATATAAATATGAACCCAAGAGATATTATAAACCTGAGAGAATAATAAACCCAAGGGGTTAATATTAAAACCCCAAGGGATTATAAACCCAAGGTAATAATATTAACCCAAGGGATTACTACTAAAAATCTAGGGTTTATATTCCCTTGGGTTTTTAGTATTAATCACTTGGTTTTAGTATTCCCTTGGGTATATTAATGTAAGTGCTGATATTTTTAGGGTATAATATTATTCATAGGTTTATAATAATAATCCCTTAGGTTCAATATAAATCACGGTCAACAAAGGGTTTATATACTTTGGATTTATAATATTAGTCCCTTGGGTTTAATAATATTAGTCCCTTGGGTTTATAATACCTTGGTGTTTTAGTATAAACACTTGGGTTTATTATTCCCTTGGGTTTCTAATATCAATACCTTGGGTTTACTAATGTAATGGTTCATATTCCTAGGATTTAATACTAAAACCTTAAGGAATTATGAACCAAAGGCAATAATATTAACCCAAGGGATAATAAACCCAAGGTATTAATACTAAAAACCTAAGGGAATAATGTTAAACCCTAAAATAAACATGGTTTACCATGGTTGACAATGGTTGATTTTAATTTTGAGATAATCCTTGTCACAATGCAATGTTATCTTTATTATAGGGTTTATACTATTTATCTTATGGTTCATATACCTTGGGTTTATAATCCATTAGGTTTAATACTAAAAATCCAGGGAATTATAAACCTTAGGGAATACTATTAAACACTAGGGAATAATATTAATTACAAACCCTCTAAATAATATTACACCCTCGTAATATGAGCCTTAGATTAATAAACTCAAGTAATTGATATTGTAAATCCAAGAGAATAATAAACCTAAGGGGTTGATACTAAAACGAAAAGGGATTATAAACCCAAGGGAATAATAATAACCCAAGGGATTAATATTAAAAACTTTAGGGTTTATATTCACTTCGGTTTTTAGTATTAATCCCTTGGGTATTCACACAGTTTATAAACCCAAGGGATTAATACTAAAAACCCAAGGGAATATAAAATCTAGGGCTTTTAGTATTAATTCATTGGGTTTATTATCCCTTGGGTTAATATTATTCCCTTGGGTTTATAATGCCTTGGGGTTTTAGTATTAACCCTTTGGGTATATTATTCCCTTGGTTTATATTCCGAGGGTATAATATTATTCATAGGGTTTGTAATTAATATTAATTCCTAGGGTTTATTTTTATTCCCTAAGGTTTGTAATTCCTTTGTTTTTAGTATTAAACCCAAGGGCTTATAAACCCAAAAGAATAAAATTAAACCCACAAAATTAATATTATAAACCAAAGATATATAAACCCTAAGATATTAAATAGGTATGAATAAGGATGTTTGTACATGGTAAACCATGGTCCAACGACACATTTTGACAATGATTGTGTCAATATAAAAATAAACCATTTCCAACCATGGTCAACAATGTTTATTTTAGGGTTTATAATATTTATCTTAGGGTTTATATAACTTGGTTTTTTAATATTAATCCCTAGGGTTTAATATTATTCTCTTGTGTTTATAATTCCTTGGGTTTTTACTATTAATCCCATGGGTTTATTATCCCTTCAGTCAATATATTCCCTGGGGATTTTAGTATGAATATGAACCCTTAGATTAATAGACCCAATGGATTGATATTATAAACCCAAGGGAATAATAAACCCAATGGGTTAATACTAAAACCCCAAGGGATTATAAACTGAAGGGACCAATATTATTAAACCTAAGGAGCTAATATTATAAATTCGATGTATATAAACACTTGGTTGACGATGATTTATATTGAAGCTAAGGTATTAATATTATAAACATACGAATAATATTATACCCTAGGAATATGAACCCTTAGATTAATATACCCAAGGGATTGATATTATAAACCCAAGGGATTAATACTAAAAACCCAAGGGAATATAAACCCTAGGGTTAATAGTATCGATGCATTGGGTTTGTTGTCCCTTGGGTTAATATTATTTCCTTGGGTTAATAATCCATTGGGGTTTTATTGTTAACCTCTTGGCTTTATTATTAACCCCTTGGGTTTATAATATCAATATGTTGGGTTTATAATATCAACCTATTGGGTTTATTAATATAAGAGCTCGTATTCCCAAGGTATAATATTATTCATAGGGTTTGTAATTAATATTAATCCCTAGGGTTTAATATTATTCCACAAGCTTTAATTTCTTGGTTTTTTATTATTAAACCCAAGGAATTATATGGTTGAGCATGCTTCACCATGATTGATTTTTAAATCAATAGAATCTTTGCCACAATGTGACATTGCACCATGGTTTACCATGGTTGATTCTCATATTGAGACAATATTCGTCACAATGCGATGTTGGACCATGATTGAATTTATAAAAAATGGTTGAACATAATTGATATTATAAACCCAAGGGAATGAAACCCTAGGGATTAATACTAAAAACCGAAGGGATTTTAAACGAAATGGATTAATATTAAACGCTAGGAATATGAACCCTTAAATTAATAAACCTAAGTGATTGATATTATAAACCCAAAGGAATAATAAACCCAAGGGACAAAAATTATAAACCTAAGGTATATAAACCCTAAGATAAATCTTCCAAACCCTAAAGTAAAAATGGTTGACCACAGTTCCACATGGTTGACCATGGTTGGGCATGCTTGATCACAATGTGGCATTGGAACATGATTGAGCATGCTTGATCATGAATGATTTTCAAATCGAGAGAATCTTTGTCACAATGTGACATTGGACCATGGTTAACCATAGTTGATTATGATATTGAGTCAATATTCATCATAGTGCGACGTTGGACCATGGTTGACCATTATTGAATTTATAAAACATTATTGACCATCATTTATTTTATAAACCGAAGGGAATAATAATCCCCAAGTTTTAATAATAAAAACCCAAGGGCTTATAAACATAATGGAATAATATTAAACCCTAGGACTATGAACCCTTAGATTAATAAACCCAAGGGAATAATAAACCCAAGGGATAAAAATTATAAACTCAAAGTATATAACCCTATGATAAATATTATAAACCATAAAATAAACATGCTTGACCATGGTTGATTTCAATATTGAGACAATTCTTGTCATAATGAGACATTAAACCATGGTTGACCATGCTTTAGTATGATTGATTTTCATATCGAGACAAACTTTGTCGCAATGTGACATTGGACCAACGTTAACCATGATTGATTTTCATATTGATATAATCATTGTCACAATACAACATTCAACCATGATTGACCATGGATGGCTCTGATTGACCATGGTTGATAATGATTGATATTATGCACCCATGGCAATAATAAACCCAAGGGATTGATAATATAAACCAAGTGGATTGATATTATAAACCCAAGGGAATAATATTAAACCCAAGGAACTAATATTATAAATAAACACTAAAATAAACATGGTTGACCATGGCTTATTTTCATATTGAAACAATCATTGCCTTAATGGGACATTGGACCATGGTTGACCATGGTCAACCATATTTGTTCTAGGGTTTATAATATTTGTCTTATGGTTTATATACTTTGGGTTTATAATATTAATTCCTTTGGGTTTATAATCCCTTAGGTTTAATACTATAAATCCAAGGAATTATAAACCCTAGCGATTAATATTAATTACAAACCCTATAAATAATATTATACCCTCGAATATCAACCCTTAGATTAATAAACACAAGGAGTTGATATTATAAATCCAAGAAAATAATAAACCTAAGATGTTAATACTAAAACCCCAAGGGACTAGAAACCCAGGGCAATAATATTAACCTAGTGGATTAATACTAAAATCTCAAGGGTTTAGTTACCATTGGGTTTCTAGTATTAATCCCTTGGGTTTATAAACCATGTGAATAATATTATACCCAAGGGAATAAAAATCCTAAGGGATTAATACTAAAACCCAAAGGAAATATAAACACTAGAGTTTTTAGTAGTAACCCCTTGGGTTAATATTATTCCCTTGGGTTTATAATGCTTTGGGGTTTAGTATTAACAATTTGGGTATATTATTCCCATGGGTTTATAATATCAATCCCTTGGGTTTATATTCCGAGGGTATAATATCATTCATAGGGTTTGTAATTAATATTAATTCCTAGGATTTAACATTATTCCCTATGGTTTATATTTTCTTTAGTTTTTAGTGTTGAACCCAAAGGAAAAAAATTAAACCCATGGAATTAATATTATAAAACCAAGGCGTATAAACCCTAACACATTAAATACTTGTGAATAAATATGGTTGGCCATGGTCAACCATGGTCCAACGTTGCATTGTGACAATTATTGTCTCAAAATGAAAATCAACCATTTTAAACCATGGTCAACCATGTTTATTTTAGGTTTTATAATATTTATCTTAGGCTTCATATATTTTGTGTTTATAATATTAATCCATAGGGTTTAATATTACCCTCTTATGTTTATAATTCCTTGGGTTTTTAGTATTAATCCCATGGGTTTATTATCCCTTCAGTTAATATTATTCCTTGGGGGTTTTAGTATTATACCCTAGGAATATGCACCCTTAGATTAATAGACCCAATGGATTGATATTATAAATCCAAGGAAATAATAAACCCAATGGGCTAATACTAAAACGTCAAGGTATTATAAACCCAATGGACTCATATTATTAAACCCATGGGGCTAATATTATAAATTGTATGTATATAAACCCTTAGTTGAGCATGATTTAAATTGAACCTAAGGGATTAATATTATAAATCTATGAATAATAATATAACTTAGGAATATGAACCCTTTGATTAATATACCCAAGGGGTTGATCTTATAAACTGAAGGGAATAATAAGCCCAAGGGATTAATACTAAAAACCCAAGGGAATATAAACCCTAGGGTTAATAGTATTAATGCATTGGGTTTATTATCCCTTGGGTTAATATTATTCCCTTGGGTTTATAATCCCTTGGGGTTATATTATTGACCACTTGGGTTTATTATTAACCCCTTGGGTTTATAATATCAATATGTTGGGTTTATAATATCAATCTATTGGGTTTATTAATCTAAGGGTTCATATTCCCATGAATAACAAAGCATTTGTAATTAATATTAATCTATAGGGTTTAATATTATTCCACAATATTTATAATTTGTTGGATTTTAAGTATTAAACCCAAGCAAATATATGGTTGATCATGCTTGAGCACGATTGGTATTTAAATCAAAATAATGTTTGCCACAATGAAACATTACACTATGGTTGATTCCCATATTGAGATAATATTCATCACAATGTGACGTTGGACCATGGTTGACCATGATTGAATTTATAAAAAATGGTTGAACATAATTGATATTATAAACCCAAGGGAATAACAAACCCTAGGGATTAATACTAAAAACCCTAGCGATTATAAATGTAAGGAATTAATATTAAAACCTAGGAATATGAACCCTTATATTAATAAACATATGTAATCGATATTATAACCCCAAGGGAATAATAAACCCAAGGGATTAAAATTATAAACCTAAGGCATATAAACCCTAAGATAAATCCTATAAACCCTAAATTAAACTTGGTTGGCCATTTTCTACAATGGTTGACCACGATTGATAATTATTGACCACAGTTGAACACGGTTGACCATTGTTAACCACAAGGCGGCATTGGAAAATGGTTAAGCATGATTGACCATGATTGATTTTCAAATCCAAAGAATCTTTGTCACAATGCGACATTGGACCATGGTTTACTATGATATTGAGACAATATTCATCACAATGTGATGTTGGATGTAGAAGATCTAACCTACAAATCTCTTAAATTGGAAAATATGCCTAAGATATATCAATATCAATCAAAGAATATAAAATGAAAATGCTTCCTTATTGATATCTTTATAAAAACCATTGAGGTGGGGTAACGCCATACAATTACTCCTTAAGGAAGGAGATCACTCTACAAGCTAATTCCTGTTAATACAAAACAATACTTCACATCCCTTAATGGAGAGTCTCTAGCCTCTATATAGGCTTCATACATACAATACCACGGGTAATAACCATGAGTATCTCAATACCACATATCCAATACTATGGACTTATCACATTAATCCCTAACTACTTGTGGTCCCTTACATTATGTGGGTTAACCACTTTATTTATTAACTATGGCCCATTTATTTATTATCCTTACATATCATTATTACATTGGGTACCTCCCTCTGTTATACCCCTAGGTATACTATATTTCACCCCCCTTAAACATGTTTCATCCCTGACACATGAGAATAACACAAATAATAAGATCTACTCAAAAGACTAGTCCACTAGTACCATGCGGTGCATCTATCCATCCTAGAGAAAGGTGATTACTCAATCTAGTTTATGCCTTGCTTGCTTGAGATGGACAATGTTTTTGGTGGTTCCTATGTGTCGATGTGTTGTGGGTTGATCACCTCGACTCTTTGTGTGATGATGAGCGCCAGTACTGCAGCAAGGATGTTGCAACTCCTAGGCTACCAGCTTTACTTATCAACCCATGGTTCATACAAACTTGGAGGTGATAGTGTTGTATGCACAAGTAAAAGTGAAGGTCCTGCTTGTTGTCACTGTTCAGCTGGTGAGAGACCCCAAGGGTTCCAAGCCAGAATTCTATAGAGTCATAAAAAGCTTGAATCTTTAATGGAAGGAGAGCAAATCTACTCTAAGAGATCTATTCTACTGCAGTAATGAAGAAAACAACATGTCATGCTAAATAACACCATATACTAGTTAACCATTTAAACAGTTATGCTAAGAAGAATTTATAAATCAACACTAAACAAATTCTACTATCTAAGCTGCAAAAGTAAAGAGCATCAAACCATACTAGTTTGTAAGCAAAAAGAAAAATAAACTAAATTTGTTTTCAAACTTTTGGTTCTTTAGGCAAAATGAAGTATGCAAATTAATTGTTCTTCTGGATGTGACAGGTGGATGGAAGGTGATTGAGGATGGATAGAAGGTCTATGAAGTGGTTGGATGGTGTGGAAGGGTCATAGGAGTATTTTTGTGACTTACTAGAGGTTCCCCATCAATTTGGCCTCAAAACAGGTCGTTTCAGGAAAACCTATAGGATGTACTAGGAACCTACAGGATGATCTTGTAGGAATTACAAGAAACCTACAAGATATAGTCGAGAGCTAATTGTAAGGTGTTGGAGGTGTTGGGAAAATTGGTAAAGGTGTGTGATGAGTGGAATGGGGTGTTAGAAGGTCTAGGAGCACTCAGGAGACAATATCCAAGATAAGAGATGGCTAGATTCACTCAATGTACCTAAGGGAATTTCAATGACAAATGATAAAAAAATTAGTGAGGGTGATGGTGGAATAAGATGAAGTGGAAGGTGGCTGCTAGTGATGAAGTTTGGGTCTCCTCTTGAAGTATTTGCTCTGCTTAAAACATGTGTGTGTTCCAAGAACTATGCAACAAGATACATTTTCATAAACTAGAAAAGCATGAATCAATTGCCTCTATTTTGTATGAAGAAAGTTGCTAAAGGGAATGAAAGCATGAGGGAGATCTTATTGCAAAAATGGAGATGGAAAAATATGACAATGAAATCTACCTTGCAACATGAACCAAATACTGAATCACAGACAACAAACTCCAAAGCTCATGTAAGAACTAGAAATCTATGTTTATAGGGCTGCTGAAGGGTCCCTTCCTCAAGTCATGGTCCCAAAGGGAGGAAGTGAGGCTAAGACACCTTATGAAAACATTATGGTGATACTTTTTCTCCTTGCTAACCTGATACTTGAAAGAAGGCACAAATGGAAGCAAACTATCACACAACCAATCTAATCTACACTACTATAATGGAAATGCATCTACTAAGGAAATAAACAATTAAAATATGAAACTATACTAGCATACATGTACAATAAAGAGGAGCCTTGGCTACTAGGGTTGGGCCCTAACCCAAGATCTTCAGCCCTCTGAGTTAACTTAGTTCTGGCTCAAAACAAAACTCATTCTTATTACCAAAACAATGGATTACATCACAAATTGTCACAAGTCTTGCAGCTCGAAATGGAGTAGAGTTTTACAATCAAAAATATGAATCCTACTGAGGTCCTAAGCCTCTCTACTTATACATCTGAAGTCTCCAACTACATCCTTAAAATTAGGGAGGCTCGGCTCCCAAACTCAAGATAAACTGGTGCTTTGTCTTCCACTTGCTCGGTTTCCTTCTAGTCCTCATGATTTGGCTATTTTCACTCTGAGCCAATGGAGGAATATTCGAATGGAGGGGTATTAAATGAGGAGGATTTACCTCTTATAATCCCTCTCCCTTGTCCCATTCGAGTTTTGACCTTGGACTTGCCAAAATTCCTTTCTTTTATCCTTTAATCCTACAATAAATGCACATTAGACCACAACGCAAAATATCCAATAGTAACTCATCTCATTAACAAAATATAATCAAAAGTATGCAATAAGTTATGAGAACAGTTGGTTTGAATAAGCTAGGAGGTGAATTGAGGCCCATATAATTACCCAATGATGAGGCTCGTCATGTGTGATCCAAGGGTTTTTGTCCTTGTTACTAGGTCTTTTCCACCTTACTAGTTGTTGTCTTTCCGAGTGGCGCGTGTGGTGATATGATGAAGTTTTCACTGATGGATTATCTTTCTTCAATTTAGTACCTAATGGAGCTTCAATGGTATTAGGTTCCTTTTGTGGTACCTACATGTTTTTTGTCTTCCATTATTACTTCAACCATCAATTCCTCACCTAATGTGTCTAGACCTGTAGGGTTCATTTATTGGCCTTCCTTGGACTCCAACAGTTTACTGATGGAAATATCTTGTAGTGTAATTTTCTTCTTTTTATACTGTAAGTTTAGGAATTTCTTCTATGCATTAATATTGATAGTACCCACCGGATTCCATCCAAGGGTATCCTAAAACAATATCCACATCAGGCATATCTAAAACATAAAAAAAAAAGAATGCAACAAATACTTATGCAGATAAATCTTCAAACATTTATAAACTTAAAAATCCACATTATCAACATGTGATTTTGCAATATGCTTTGTTGAAAGTTGTAATGTTTTTGGCACATTAACATTGATAAAATTATACTTGCAACTAGGATTGATAGACACAATGATCTTCTCCTTCTGAATACATCCATGAACTTGTAATAAAGAGATACCAGTAGAAAACAACCCTTTAGGTCTCTTGTTTTACATTTTTCCAGTATGTGACCATTTTTCCAAAAATAGTTTTTTAATTTCTTCAGGAGGACATAACTTTAGAAACTCACTATCAAGTGATTTCCACCATAGAGCAGCCTCATCTTCCAAATAATACCCTATGGAGATGCTCCAAAATCGTGGGTGGTAAATATTTTGAGGTTGTATAAATTATTCAATAGTTGGACCATTAGCATGCCCTGTAAAACTTATCTTGGTATAACCCTTAAATTAGAATGAGAGTTTGGTAAAAATTTACCTACTTTGTGTGACAAATTTAAAATGGGCACAATAAGGTCAATATGGCTTAGAATCCTTATTATAACCTATTTTTGGAATTGGAACGATCATTATGAGTCTTCCCATATGATTGTAATCCCAATGTGAGCACTACAGAAACTCAAATCTGCACTGCAACTGTCCGTTATCTTAAAAATTATGAAAAAATAGCTAATTTTAAATCAACAACTCCGATTTGATCATTTTTTTTTTAAATTGGGTGAATTTTCAAGAGAAGCTCAGATATTTAATTATTTTTCCAAAATTACCTACATAAACTGCAAAAATTCACTGGAGAGTCTTTTTCCACGAATTTCCACCAGAAAAAATTTCTGCAAAACAATTGATTTTAAACCAGTGATCTCTCCCTCATCTAGTCTTTGATTCGATTGATTTTTTTTTAATTGGGTATTTTTTGCAAGGAATTCATATCTACCATTTTTTTGTAAATGTTTCACCAAAATTTTCATATCTAATCTCGAATCTTGTTGCCCAAAAAAATTCCTACAAAAAATGAAAAACAAATCTCCCCATCTTTACCCAAGAAAGTGTTCTGATACCACTTGTAGTAGATCTGACTTGCAAATATAATATTTGATATAATAAACTCAACAGTCAATACAAAAATAAAATAGAAATTCTTCTTTTCATTAATCAAAATCTTAAGGTAGGGTAACACCATACAATTACTCCTTTAGGAAGGAGATCACTCCATAAGCCATATGCTTGTCAATACAACAATACTTGACATCGCTCAATGGAGAGTCTCTATCCTCTATATAGGCTTCATACATATAATACCATGGGTGTTTAATTACCATACATCCAATACAATGGGCTTATCATTTTATTCTCTAACTACTTGTGGTCTCAAGCATAATGTGGGTTAACATCTTTATTTATTAATTATGGCCCATGTATTTATCATCCTTACATTACATTACTTCCCTGGGTAACTCCCTATGTACCCCATATGATCCCCCTAGGTATACTACATTCCACCCCCTTAAACATGTTTCATCACTGAAACATGAGAAGAACACAAATAATAAGATCTACTCAAAAGACTAGTCCACTAGTACCATGCACGTGCATTTAGCCATCCAAGAGAAATGTGATTACTAGATCTAGTTGATGCATCACTAGCTTGAGATGGACATTATTTTTGGTGGATCCTCTGTGTTGATGTGTTGCGGGTGGATCGCCTCGCCTCTGTATGTGTCATCCAAGGGTTGTTTTCTTTATTGTTAAGTCTTTTCCACCTTATTGGTTTTTGTCTTTCTGAGTGGTGCAGGTGGTGATATGATGAAGTTTTAACTGATGGATTATCTTTCTTCAATTTAGCACCTGATGGAGCCTAAGTGGTACTAGGTTCCTTTTGTGGTACCTTGTCATGTTTCTTGTCTTCCATTATTACTTCCAGCATCGATTCCTCATTTGATGTGTCTAGACATGTAGAGTTCGTTGGTTGGTCTTCCTTAGGCTCCATCTATTTACTGATGGAAATATCATACAGTGTGATTTTCTCATTTTTATACCATAACTTCAGGAATTTCTTCTATGCATTAATATTGATAGTACTCATAGATTCCATCCAAGGGTATCCCAAAACAATATCAATATCAACCATATCTAAAGCATAAAAATTAGAATGCAACAGATATTTATCCAGGGAAACCTTCAAATCTTTCTAAACTTGAACATCCTCATTATCAACCTATGATTTTGCAATATGTTTTACTGAAACTTGTAATTTTTTCCACATTACATTATGTGGGTTAACCACTTTGATTATTAACTATGGTCCATTTATTTAATATCCTTACATCTCATTATTATCTTGGGTACCTCCCTTTGTACCCCATATTATCCCAGCTAGGTATACTACATTCCACCCCCCTTAAACATGGTTCATCCCAGAAACATGACAAGAACTCAAATAATAAGATCTACTCAAAAGAGTAGTCCACTGGTACCATGCACATGTATCTAGCCATCCCAGAGAAAGGTGAACACTCAATCTAGACGGTACCCCCCTCTATACCCCATATTCTCTAATACCACTTGTAGTAGATTTGACCTGCAAATATAATAAATTCTATGATAAAATAAACCCAAGAGCCAATAAACAAATAAAATAGAAATTCTTCTCTTTATTAATCAAACCCTTGAGGTAGGGTAACACCATACAATTACTCCTTAAGGAAGGAGATCACTCCACAAGCTAATGCATGTCAATACAAAACAATACTTGACATCCATCAATGGAGAGTCTTTTTATAGGCTTCATACATACAATACCATGGGTAATAACCATGGGTCTCTCAATACCATATATCCAATACTATGGACTTATCACATTATTTCCTAACTACTTGTGGTCCCTTACATTATGTGGGTTAACCTCTTTTTTTATTAACTATGGCCCATGGAGAGCCTCTAGCCTCTATATAGGCTTCATACATACAATACCATGGGTAATAACCATGGGTATCCCAGTACCATATATCCAATAGTATGGGTTTATCACATTATTTCCTAACTACTTTTGCTTCTTTACATTATGTGGGTTAACCACTTTATTTATTAACTATGGTCCGTTTATTTATTATCCTTACATCTCATTATTACCTTGGGTACCTCCCTCGGTACCCCCTAGGTATACTACATTGGACCATGGTTGACCATTATTGAATTTCTAAAACATGGTTGACCACCATTAATATTATAAATTGAAGGGAATAATAAAAGCTAGGGATTAATACTAAAAACCCAAGGGATTATGAACGTAAGGGAATAATATTAAACCTTAGGAATATGAATCCTTATATTAAAAATCACAAGGGATTGATATTATAAACCCAAGGGAATAATAAATCCAAGGGATAAAAATTATAAACCCTAAAATAAGCATCCCACACCATGGTTGATTTCCATATTGAAACAATTCTTGTCACTATGTGACATTGGACCATGGTTAACCATGATTAATTTTCATATCAAGGTCAACTTTGTCACAATGCGACATTGGACCAAGTTGACCATTATTCATTTTCATATTGAGACAATGATTGTCACAATGCAATAATCGATCATGGTTGACGATGGTTTTCTCTCATTGACAATGGTTAATCATGATTGATATTATAAACCTAGGGGAATAATAAACCCAAGGGATTGATACTATAAACCTAGGGGATTGATATTATAAACCCAAGGGAATAATAAACCCAAGAGATTATGAGCACGAGGGAATAATATTAAACCCAAGGGACTAATGATATAAATAAACACTAAAATAAACATGGTTGACCATGGTTCATTTTCATATTGAAACAATTCTTGTCACAATGCGACATTGTACCATGGTTAACCATGGTTAACCATGGTTGATTTTCAATGCGACATTTAACCATGGATGACCATAATTTACTGTGGATGATAGTATTTGATTTTATACCTTATTTTGACTTATTGTTTTTACTACATCACAACATTATTTAGAAACATGGAAAAAATACATTTATA
>APFE030599006.1:170388-183951 GCA_000404065.3 Pinus taeda
ATAATATTATTTATAGGATTTTTAATTAATATTAAACCTTAGAGTTTATGCCTTCCCTATTCCTGGTTTTACAACACCCCTTTACCATGTAACATTATTTGGTGCTTGTAACTATTAATTTCGAAGGCTTATCTTGCAACGAGTGCCTTGGAAAATAAAGAAAAGTAAAAAAATACTTTATGATTATGAACATTATGAACATTTATTTTATTTTTATTTTCTAACTCGGGTTTAAAATGGGTTTCATATATCTTTTGCCCGATAGTAATCCTGCAATACACTCATAAAATAAACCACATTTAGTATAAAATACTTAAAGTAAATCTTTTATTACCACAGCGTCAAGTCTAAATTAATTTTAGGATTTCCTTTTTGCATTGAATCATTTTGATGGAAAAGCACAGAATAATTCGGACTAGTTATTTTCATTTTGAGATAATTCTGGTTATAATGCGATGTTAGACTATAGTTTTATTATGTCTAATATATTTTTTTTAGGGTTTATATTATTATCTAATAATTATATATTTAATAGTTTATGTATTTTTGGTTATAATCGTTTAGCTTAATACTAAAAATCCAAAGAATTATAAATTTTAGGTAATATTATTAAATTTTAGAGATTAATATTAATTAGAAACACATAAATAAATATTATACCCTCGGAATATCAATCTTAGATTAATGAATTAAGGAATTTATATTAAAAACTCGAGAGATAATAAGCCTAAGTGGTTAAATACTAAAATCCCAAGGGATTAATACTAAAAAACTCAAGGGAATATAAACCCTATGGTTTTCGGTGTTAATCCCTTGGGTAATATTATTCCCTTGGGTTTTTAGTATATCATTCCCATGGGTTTATATTCCGAGGGTTTATAATAACAATCCATTTGGTTTATAATATAAATCCATTGGCGTAAATAATCTAAGGATTCATATTCCCAGGGTATAATATTATCATAGGGTTTGTAATTAATATCAATCCCTAGGGTTTAATATTGTTCCATAAGATTTATAATTTCTTGGATTTTCAATATTAAACCCAAGGAATTATATGGTTGAGCATGCTTGACCATGATTTATTTTTAAATTGAGAGAATCTTTGCCACAATGTGACATTGTACTATTGTTGACCATGGTTAATTCTCATATTAAGACAATATTTGTCATAATGTGATGTTCAACCATGGTTGACTATGGTTGAATTAATAAAACATCGTTGACCATAGTTGATATTGTAAACCCAAGTGATTATAAATGTAAGGGCTTAATATTAAATCTTAGGAATATAAAGCCTTACATTAATAAACCTAAGTGATTGATATTATAAACCCAAGGGAATAATAAACCCAAGGGATAAAATTATAAGCCTAAGGTATATAAACCCTAAGATAAACATGGTTGACTAGGGTTGACCATTGTTTACCACAGGTTACAATGGTTGACCATAGTTGAACATAGTAGACCATGGTTGGCCTCAATGTGGCATTGGACCATGGTTGAACATGTTTGACTATGATTGATTTTCAAATCGAGAGAATATGTGTGATAATGCAACATTGGACCATGGTTAACCATGGCTAATTATGATATTGTGACAATATTCGTCATAGTGTGATATTGGATAATGGTTGACCATTATTGAATTTATTAAACATTGTTGACCATCCTTGATATTATAAACCCAAGGGAATAATAAAATCTAGGAATTAATACTAAAAACCCATGGGAATAATAAAATCTAGGAATTAATACTAAAAACCCAAGGGATTATAAACATAAGGGAATAATATTAAACCCTAGGAATATGAACCCTTAGACTAATAAAACCAAGGGATAAAAATTATAAACCCAAAGTACATATTCCTAAGATAAATATTATAACCACTAAAATAAACATGTTTGACCATGGTCAATTTCCATATTGAGACAATTCTTTTCACAATGTGATATTAGACGATGGTTGACCATGGTTGACCATGATTGATTTTCATATCAAGGCAAACTTTGTCACAATGCAACATTGGACCAAGGTTGACCATGATTGATTTTCATATTGAGACAATCATTCTAATAATGCAACGTTTGACCATGGTTGGCTCTGTTTGACCACGGTTTATCATGATTGATTTTATAAACCCATGGGAATAATAAACCCAATGGATTAATATTATAAACCCAAGGAAATAATACTAAAACCCCAAGGGATTATGAACCCAAGGGAATAATATTAAACCCAAGGGACTAATATTGTAAATAAACACTAAAATTAACATGGTTGACCATGGTTGATTTTCATATTGAAACAATCCTTGTCACAATGTGACGTTGGACCATGGCTGACCATGGTAAACCATCTTTTTCTAGGGTTTATAATATTTATCTGATGGTTTATATACCTTGGGTTTATAATATTAGTTCCCATGCGTTTATAATCCCTTAGGTTTAATACTAAAAATCCAAGGAATTATAAACCCTCGAGATTAATATTAAACCATAAGGTTTAATATTAATTACAAACCCTATAAATAATATCATACCATCGGAATATCAACCCTTAGATTAATAAAATCAAGGAATTGACGTTATTAATCCAAGAGAATAATAAACCTAAGGGGTTAATACTAAAACACTAATAGATTATAATCCCAACAGAATAATATTGACCCAAGGGATAATAAAACCAAGGGATTAATACTAAAAACCCTAGGTTAAATATTCCCTTGGCTTTTTAGTATTAATCCCTCAGGTTTATAAACCGTGTGAATAATATTCCCAAAGGAATAATAAACTAAGGTTTTAACATGAAAAACACAAGGGAATATAAACTCTAGAGTTTTTAGTATTAATCTGTTGGGTTAATATTATTCCCTTGGGTTTATAATCCCTTGGGGTTTTAATATTAACCCCTTGGGTATATTAATCACTGGGGTTTATATTCCTAGGGTATAATATCATTCATAGGGTTTGTAATTAATATTAATACTTAGGATTTAATATTCTTCCCTAGGGTTTATAATTCCTTTGGTTTTTTGTGTTAAGCCCAAGGGATTACAAAACCAAAGGAATACAATTAAACCCACAGAATTAATATTATAAACCCAAGGTATATAAACCCTAATATATTAATTACCCTCGAATAAATATGGTTTGCCATGGGCAACCATGGCCCAACATCACATTATGAAAATGATTGTTTCAAAATGAAAATCAACGATTTTCAACCATGGTCCACCATGTTTATTTTAGAGTTTATAATATTTATCTTAGGGTTTATATACACTCGGTTTATAATATTAATACTTAGTGTTTAATATTATTCTCTTGTGTTTATAATTCTTTGGGTTTTTAGTATTAATCTCATGGGTTTATTATCCATTCAATTAATATTATTCCCTTGGGGTTTTAGTATTATGCCCTATGTATATAAACCCTTAGATTAATAAACCCAATGGATTGATATTATAAACCCAACACGTTAATATCAAAACTCCAAGGTATTATAAAATCGAATGGACTAAGATTATAAACCCAAGGGGTAATATTATAAATACAATGTATATAAACCTTTCGTTGACCTTGATTTATATTGAACCTAAGGGATTAATATTATAAATCTATGAATAATTTTATACCCTATAAATATGAACCCTTAGATTAATGTACCTAGGGGATTAATATTATAAACCCAAAGGAATAATAAACCCAAAGGATTAATATTTAAAACTAAAGGGAATATAAACACCAGGGTTGATAGTATTAATGCATTGGGTTTAGTATCCATTTGGTTATATTATTCACTTGGATTTATAATACCAATCCCTTCAGTTTACTAATATAAGGGTTCATATTCGTAGGGTTTAATACTAAAACCGCAAGGGATTATGAACCTAAGGCAATAATATTAACCCAAGTGAATAATGTTAAACCCTAAAATAAACATGGTTGACCATGGTGACAATGGTTGATTTTCATTTTGACACAACCATTGTCACAATGAAATGTTGGACCATGGTTGACCATGGTCAATCATATTTATTCTAGGGTTTATAATATTTATCTTATGGTTTATATAACTTGGGTTTATAATCCCTTAGGTTTAATGCTAAAAATACAAGAAATTATAAACCCTAGGGAATACTATTAAACCATATGTATTTAGATTAATTACAAACCCTATAAATAATATTATACCCTCTGACTATCAACCCTTATATTAATAAAATCAAAGAATTGATATTATAAACCCAAAATAATAATAAACCTAAGGTGTTAATACTAAAACCCCAAGGGATTATAAACCCAAGAGAATAATATTAACCCAAAGGATTAATACTACAAACCCTAGGGTTTATATTCCTTTGGATTTTTAGTATTAATCCTTATGTGTTCACATAGTTTATAAACCCAATGGGTTAATACTAAAAACCCAAGATAATATAAACTCTAGGGTTTTTATTATTAATCCCTTGTGTTAATATTATTCCCTTGGCTTTATAATCACTTGGATTTTTAGTATTAACCCTTTGGGTATATCATTCCCTTGGGTTTATAATTCCTTTTGTTTTTCGTATTAAACCTAAGGGATTATAAACCCATGGGAATAAAATTAAACGCACAAAATTAATATTATAAACTCAAGATATGTAAACCATAATATATTAAATACTTTGGACTAAAGATGATTTGCCATGGTTAACCATGGTCCAATGTCGCATTTTGACAATGATTATGTGAATATGAAGATAAACCATTTTCAACCATGGTCAACCATGTTTATTTTAGGGTTTGTAATATTTATCTCATGGTTTATATACCTTTTGTTTATAATATTAATCCCTAGGGTTTAATATTATTCTCTTTTGTTTATAGTTCCTTGTGTTTTTAGTATTGATCTCATGGGTTTATTATCCCTTATGTTAATATTATTCCCTTGGGGTTTTAGTATTATAACTTAGCAATATGAACCCTTATATTTATAGACCCATTGAATTTATATTATAAACCCAAGGGAATAATAAACCTAACGGGTTAATATTAAAACCCTAAGGTACTATAAACCGAAGGGACTAATATTATTAAACCAATGGGGCTAACGTTATAAATCTAATGCATATAAACCCTTGGTTGACCATGATTTATATTGTACCTAAGGGATTAATATTAGAAATCTATGAATAATATTATACCCTAGGAATATGAACCCTTAGATTAATATAGGCAAGGGATTGATATTATAAACTTGTGAGAATAATAAACGCAAGGGATTAATACTAAAAAACCAAGGGAATATAAACCCTATGGTTAATAGTATTGATGCATTACATGTATTGTCCCTTGGGTTAATCTTATTTCCTTGGGTTTATAATCCCTTGGGGTTTTATTATTAATCCCTTGGGTTTATAATACCAATCCGTTGGGTTTATAATATTAATTTGTTGGATTTATAATATCAACCTATTTTTATTAATCTAAGGGTTCATATTCCCAGGGTATAATATAATTCATAGGCTTTGGAATTAATATTAATTCATAGGGTTTAATATTATTCCATGGGATTTATAGTATTAAACCCAAGGAATTATATGGTTGAGAGTGCTTGACCATGATTTATTTTTAAATCGATAGAATCTTTGCCACATTGCGAAATTACACTATGGTTGGCTATGGTTAATTCTCATATTGAGACAATATTTGTCACACTGTGACGTTCGACCGTGGTTGACCATGATTGAATTTATAAAACATGGTTGACCATAATTGATATTATAAACCCAAGGGAATAACAAACCCTAGGGATTAATATTAAAAACACGTGGGATTATAAACATAAGGTATTGATATTAATCCCAACTAATATGAACCCTTACATTAATAAACCTAAGTGATTGATATTATAAACCCAAGGGAATATTAAACCTAAATGATAAAAATTATAAAACTAAGGTATATAAACCTAAGATAAATCTTATAAACCCTAAAATAAACATGGTTGACCATGGTTGACAATGGTTGAAAATAGTTGAATATGGCTTACCTTGGTTGATTACAATGTGGTGTTGAACCATTGTTGAACATGTTTGACCATAATTGACAGTGGTTAACCATGGTTGATTGTTATATTGAGACAATATTCATCACAACGTGACATTGGACCATGTTTGACCATTATTGTATTTATAAAACATTGTTAACCGTCATTGATATTATAAACCCAAGGTTATAATAAACCCTAGGGATTAATACTAAAAAATCAAGGGATTATAAACATAAGGGAATAATATTAAACCCCAGGAATATGTAACCTTTGATTAATTAACTCAAGGGATTGATGTTATAAACCCAAGGGATAAAAATTATAAACACAAAGTATATAACCCTAAGATGAATATTATAAACCCCAAAATAGACATGCTTGACCATGGTTTATTTCCATATTGAGACAATTATTTCCACAATACGACATTGGACCATGCTTGACCATGATTGATTTTCATATCGACACAAAATTTGTCACAATGTGATATTGGATCAAGGTTGACCATGAATAATATTATAAATCCAGGGGAATAATAAACCGAAGGGATTGAGAATATAAACCCAAGCGATTGATATTATAAATCTAAGGGATTAATACTAAAACCCCAAGGGATTATGAATCCAAGGGGATAGTATTAAAACTAATGGAATAATATTATAAATAAACACTAAAATAAACATGGCTGACCATGGTTGATTTTCATATTGAAATAATCCTTGTTAGAATGTGATGTTCACCATGGTTGACCATGATCATCCATCTTTATTCTAGGGTTTATAATATTTATCCTATGGTTTATATACCTTGGGTTTATAATATGAATTCCTTTGGGTTTATAATCCCTTAGGTTTAATACTCAAAATACAAGGAATTATAAACCATAGGGATTAATATTGTTAGGACCCTACATTGTTCCTTTTTTATCATATATTTTGCTCTTATGTCATCCTTTTCCAACCTATATTTAAAGTCCATGTTATTACTTTAGTCCATTTTTCCGAAGGTATACAATATTTCTTCTCAGTACTATATGTTTAATTTATTTTACATATAATTACATTACCTTCATAGTTAATCATTGAATTAGATAGTTGCTGAAACAGTTTATCATTGTAGTCTACATTGCTGAAACAACCTAAAGACTACAAGGTTGCCATTACAGTTTATGTTGTTGAAACAATTAGAACAGTGCACAAATCTTGTTGCTAGAATAGCTCGTGATTTTTATTTTAGATTTAGCAGCAACAAAACGAGATCATCGAAGGAGCTGCTACACTGGCCATAATGACTACATTCCAAAGTCAGCATTACCATAACTATTGTAACAACATTTTGTTAATGGAAGAACTGATTACCCTATTTTATCATATTGGGTTAAAGATAAGATTTATAATGTAATCAATTTTAATATATGTCTCCTCTTTAAAAAGAGGAGACATCTACATTAGAGGTGGGATGGATAGACTGTGAGAAGGTCTAGTTGAAGGAAAAGAACTCAATCTTTTGTAATATGATACATTGACAGATGAATAAAATACTATTCTGAACATTCCTTTCTAGTTCCTTTTTCTTGGGAATCTTGTGAGAATGACAGGGCCCGCCTTCATCACAAGATTCACCCATTGCATTCCCATAGTGTGTTAAACATGTTTTCTATCCATACTTTGTTAAGTTCTATTTACTGAATATTTCTTATGTGTCATTGCTCAAACTCTGTTTTCCAATTGATTGTTGCATTACTTTCTTGAATTCATTCACAGTTAATCAGTGAGTGCTTTATTGGTAGTTGAGTTTACAGAGTGAGTTGGTGAGCATAGTAATCAGAAACAAGTGCTGAAGATTCCTACTTGAGGAATAGGGTCTTGTTCTCTGTTACAGCATAGCTAGTCCCTTCCTTTGCAAATTGATTTATTTTACTAGATTGTTCTTTTTAATGTAATCAAGAATTCTTTGATAATTGTCTGCAATAGATCATTTTTGTTGTAACTCAGAGTAGAGCTTTAGTTTGCTTAAGGCAAGGTGTTATTAGTGTATTTATTACTACAACTTTTACTACTTTTGAGATTGAGCACATATAGTGTGTAATTTCCTTTGAAATAAATAGACTTCCCTGGGTTGATAATTTATGTAGCACTTAGTTGTTTGAATTAATAAGCAATTAAAGTGACCAACATTTTTGTGCTATTTCCAAGGAAGGCAATCATAGATTTCAAAAGCATTAACGGTTTTCTTTTAGATGTGCAGAATGCATGAGAAGACGCAAGAAAACTAACCCTACGGGTAGCAAGGGAAAAGGGAGAGGGGGAAGAAAAACCTTTATTGATGAGATTATATCAAAAGCTGAAACTTCTCAGAGGCTAAGCTTTTGAAAGTGAAAGACTCATCATTCTCTTCAAACAAACTATGAAATGGAGGACGTTGTGGGCCCTGAAAAGGTTGAAGAAACAATAGAAGATATTGAGCAACTAGTAGAAAACATTGGGGAACGAGTAGAAGACATTGAAGAACCAATTCAAGACATTGAGGGGCTAACAGAAAACATTGAAGACTAGGCAAGTGCAACAGGAGAACAACTAATGGAAGGGAACAATGAAGGACTCTTTGGTGGACGACAGGTAGGAGGAGAGGGAAGAGATGAGAATTCTCTTTCCACCTTGGGATTTCCTATTGGGGATCTTCCCAGAGGGGCGACACCCATGAAGAATATCCCACTTTCAGCCTTACCTAACTTCCATGGTTTATCTTCTAAAGATCCTAATGAGTTTCTTTTTAAGTTTGATATATTGTGTAGAAGCTATGACTATGTTACTAATTCTTAGAAATTGAAGCTATTTCCAGCAACACTAAAAGGAAATGCACTAAGATGGTTTATGAGTCTGGGAGGCCATGTAATGACAACATGGGAACAAATGAAGCGAAATTTTTTGACCAAATATCAAGACTACTGCCAGACGAGATAAAAAAGGGAGGAACTATGGTCCAAAAAGAAGACGAAAATCTAGAGGACTTTGTGGAAAGACTACAATACAATTTGCAGAGATCCAATCATCTCGATGTAAGTAAAGATATTCTTAAAACAATATTATTGAAAGGGGTAAGGGATGATTGTTTAGACATGCTAAATATGCTTGGTAAAGGGGACATATCTAAAGAATCATATGATTAAATTGTTAACCTCTGCAAAATATGTTCAAGACGAGTTGCAAGGAATAGATCAAATAGCAAGGATAATACATATTCAACAGTCCAAAAATCAGCCAGTTGAGGAGCAACAAGAGCTGAAATAGGTAATTTACTTCAGGAATTCAAAACTGAAATGTTAAACTCTTTTGCTTCACAGATTGACTGGTTAAGAATAAAAAAGTAGAAGCAGAAGCTTCTTTGGCTATCTTCTGTCCCAAACGTAGAGATAAAAATCCACCAAGGGAATGCCCATTGGACAAAGTACCAATTTGCACCATTTGTGAGAAGGATCATGAAACTCAATAATGCCCTTCTTTACCAGGAATAAAAGTAGCATTGCAACCAATCGAAGAGGAAGCTGAAGCGATCTATTTGCTGACACAGAGAAGGCAATGGAAACCACAAGGACAAGGTATGAACTATAATATACCATTTACATTTTCTAATTGTTGGAATAATTATCCTTATTTTAATGAAGAAAACTACCCGCCCTTTAACCAGATGCAATACCCACCCTTCAATCAAATGAATTACCCATCCATGCAACAAACAAACCCTCCCTTTGTAGACCCTACAATGTTGACTCCTTGGCCTCCACAACAACAATCTTATTTTAATCAATGGAATCCAAACTAGAGAGCTCAACAAATCCCATTCCCAAATCAATTTCCCCAGTTTCAGCAACCACTCCCTCTACCATCACGTGATCCACCAAACAATCAAACAATGAGACCCTAACTACATGTACAACCAAACCCTAACCCTAATAATAAAATTGTGCAAGTCATTGATATTCAGAACTAGCCTATATCTCCTATTTTCCCTACGCAGTGTAATGATATTCATTTATGATCTGGGAGAATAGTTGAACCTATTATTGATGATATTACCTCTTCTGACTCTGACAAAGAAGAGACAAAGAGAAATAATTTACCTAATAAGGGTGCTGAAACAGCAGAGCCACCCTCTAATAAAGGTGTTGAAATAGCAGAGCCACCATTCCCTAAGCATTTAGCTCTAACTAAGACACTTGAGCCACCTGCTTTTAATCTTTTAGGGGAATTACAGAATCTTAATGTTAAAATTCCACTCTTACAAGCACTTAGAGATGTACCAATTTATGCCAGAACTATGAGAGATATTTGTATTAAGAAACTTGGTAGGAAAGCTAAAGATCCCCTTACAGTTCATGTTATGGGTGATCTATCTGCTTTAATGTCTGGAAAAGCTCCTCCTGCTAAATATGGTGATCCCGGCCATCCTACGGTTAAATTACAAATTGGAAAAACTATTATTTCACGAGTTATGGTAGATTTAGGTGATTCTATAAATATTATGACTATTGAAACTTCACAACTATTACAGCTAAAGAATGTGATCAGAGAGACACAAACCATCCTAGAGTTAGCCGATCGTTCTACAATCAAATTGGAAGGAGCATTGAAGACCTAATCATTTCAGTTGAATCCTGCAATTACCCAGCTGACTTTGTGGTACTACAAAACAAAGTTGGGGGGACATCCTCCAATTTTGGGAAGACCCTGGCTGACCATAGCTGATGCCTTTATGAGCTGTATATCAGGCTCAATGACAATTTCTAATGGATGTGAAACCAAGAATCTTAATCTTTATCCTCATGCCACACCTATGATTAATAATGATGATTCTATATGGTTGGATTATGATGATAATGCCACTCAACCCATCTTGACTATCGGACAAGCTTTAACTCTTAAAGATACCATGGAGGATGAAGTAATTAGTAATTTTATTTTTGAACCCTCCTCGGTCACTTCTGAAACATATAACCAGTTGACTGCAATTTTGGAATCTGAGACCCAGGAAAAGCTTAAATCTGAAAATCTACCTCAAACATCAACTGCTATCTCCTCTAAAAGCATAACAGTAGAAATCGAACCTGGCAAAACATTGAACATAAACCCCAATTTAACAGTTGCTGAAGCACAACAACTAATGAAGTTAATTAGTGAAAATAAGGAAGCATTTGCATGGGACTGTACAGATATGAAGGGAATCTCTCCTGGATTATGTACTCATCACATCTATATCAAGGAGGGATTCTCACCAATCTGTCAACCCCAGAGGCGAATGAATCCCAATTTGAGGGAAATTTTTAAAGAAGAACTTCAAAAATTGCTTAATGTGGGGTTTATATACCCTATATCTGACAGTGAATGGGTTTCTCCATTGGTGATAGTACCTAAGAAAAATGGGAAATGGAGAGTGTGTGTAGATTATAGAGCCTTAAACAAAGCCACTCAAAAAGATCACTTCCCCTTTCCATTCATTGATTAGGTGTTAGATAGTTTGTCAGGGAAGAAATTATTTTCCTTTTTACATGGTTTTAGTGGATATAACCAAATCAAAATTGCACCCCAAGACCAAGACAAGACCACCTTTACAAGTCCCTAAGGAACTTTTGCTTATAGAGTTCTCCCATTTGGACTATGTAATGCTCCAGCAACTTTTCAAAGAGCAGTGATAGGAATCCTTCCTGATATGCTTAATGACACTATGGATATATTTATGGATGACTTTACCCCTTATGGTGTGACTTTTGAAAATGCATTAAAAAACCTTGAGAAAGTACTTAAACGTTGTGTACAAGCTCACCTTTCCCTAAGTACTGAAAAATGTCATATGATGATGAATGAAGGAATTGTACTTGGACACTTCATTTCATTTCAAGGGATTCAGGTAGATCCATCCAAAGTACAGGTAATTCAGACCCTTCCTATCCCTAGAACACAAACTGATGTGAGAAGTTTTTCAGGAAATGCTGGATACTACAGAATATTTATCAAAAAAAATCTAAAATATCTTCTCTTTTGTTTGTGTTACTTATGAAAAATGTTGAATTTAAGTGGACTGATCTTTGCTAGAAAGCATTTGATGAAATCAAGCATCCGTTATCTACAGCTCTTATTCTAAGGGGATCTGATTGGGCACTTCCCTTTCATATATCCTCTGATGCTTCGGATATGGAAATTAGATTTGTCTTGGGACAAGAGGAAACCATATTCCTTATGCTATCTATTTCATTAGTAAGAATATGACCCCTACTGAGCTTAATTACACAGTTACTGAGAAGGAATTTTTAATAGTCATTTATGCTATTAATAAATTCCTACATTACATTACTGGTTACTCTACTTTTGTTCATACTGACTACTCAGCTATTAAGTATTTAATGAACAAACCTATCACAAATGCTCGAGTTACTAGGTGGTTACAATTATTACAAGAGTTTGATATTACAATTGTAGATGAACCAGGTAACAAAAATGTAGTTGTTGATTTCCTTTCTCAGTTAAAAGCTAATGATAATACTCTAGTAGATGATTCCTTTCCTGATGAATATTTATTTGCAGTATCTGCTCACTCACCTTGGTATGCAGACATTGCCAATTATGTGGTTGCAGGAAAGTTACCATCACACCTATCACATTGGGAGAAAAGAAAGATCATTCAACAAAGTGCTCGGTATAGCTGGATAAGTGGGTGTCTTTTCCATACAGGACTTGATCCTGAAATACGAAGATGCATTAGAGAAGATGAGGTTTATGATATACTGAAGGCTTGTCATGATGGTCCTTGCAAAGGGAATTTTTCTAATGAGAGAACAACATACATCTCATAATGGGTTATTATTGGCCCTCACTCTTCAAGGATGCAAAGAAATATGTTCAAGCCTGTGATAGCTATCACAGAATGGGTCAACCTAATCATAGAGATGAAATGGCATTGAATCTCTAAGTAATACTTGAACCCTTTGAAAGATGCGCTCCAGACTTTGTAGGACCCATTAATCCTCCATCCAATCAAAGAGTTGACATATTGGTTTGTATAGATTATATGACTAAATGGGTGGAAGCTAAGGCACTCATTAGAGATAATGAAGAATCTATTTTAACCTTTGTAGAATTGAGGCTTCTGTGATCCATCATATTTATAAGAAGACCTTCGGCGTAAATCACATAGGACAGATCTTTGTCGACGTGTTTCAAACCAACTAGTGTGGTTCATCGTCAGGACGCGTTGAAGACACAAATCTAGCCTAGCATGTTAAATAGACTGAGCAGAGACTCTAACGGCTACCCAACTCTAACGACTACCTAACAGCTAATTTGGACTCCAAGGTCCAGGTCAAGACTAAATTAATAAATGTAACATTTTTTTTATTTTTATTTTTATTTCTATAGTACTAAGATTTAATAATATATAATTCTATTTATATAAAAAGTAAAGATAGGTGAAATAGCATCATAAATATATTATTTGTAAATGTTATCCTATAAATAAAAACGAATTACTTA
>APFE030599006.1:184402-217389 GCA_000404065.3 Pinus taeda
TATTAAGTAATTCGTTTTTATTTATAGGATAACCTTTACAATTAATATATTTATGATGCTATTTCACCTATCTTTACTTTTTATATAAATAGAATTATATATTATTAAATCTTAGTACAATTATAGAAATAAAAATAAAAATAAAAAGAATGTTACATTTATTAATTTAGTCTTGACCTGGACCTTGGAGTCCAAATTAGCTGTTAGGTAGCCGTTAGAGTTGGGTAGCCGTTAGAGTCTCTGCTCAGTCTATTTAACATGCTAGGACAGATTTGTGTCTTCAACTCGTCCTGACGATGAACCACACTAGTTGGTTCGAAACGCGTCAACAAAGATCTGTCCTATGTGATTTACGCCGAAGCTTTTCTTATAAACTATTTTAACCTTTCTATTTGAAGAAATATTTGTTAGATTTGGAGTGCCTAGAGAGCTAGTTACAGATGGAAGACCTGCTTTCAATTCTCATGGTTTTAAAGCCACCCTTCAAAAATATCATATTCATCATAAAATGACTACACCTTACCACCCCCAAGCCAAAGGACAGGTGGAGAGTACAAACAAAGTTATAGAAGCCATTTTAACAAAAATAGTGAAGGAAAATAGGAAGGATTGGTCTCAAAGGCTGCCCGAAGCATTATGGGCTTACAGAACTACCTAGAGGAATACTACAAGATTTTCTCCCTATGAATTGGTTTATGGTAAAAGTGTTGTTTTTCCTGTGGAATTTCAACTTAAAACCTTAAGAACTACTTTAATTATTAACCTTGATTTGAATGATGCACAGACATCCGGGTTGTAGCAGCCTTAGGAATTGGATGAAAAGAGGTTAGATGCCATCCATCAAACAACTATGATTCAACAACAAAGAACTAGGTGGCATGATAAAACCATTAAGCATAAGCAATTCCAAAAAGGTAATTGGGCTTTATTGTATGATTCTCGGTTTGAAAATTTTCAAGGGAAATTACGAACAAGATGGCTGGGACCTTATGAAACAGATATTGTTTTTCCCAGTGGAACAGTAAGGCTCCTAACAATTGATTCTAGAACACCATTATTCGTAAATGGGTATCGGCTTCGTCTGTACTAATAGCCCATTTCTAAAGCGGATTTTAAGGCCACCTGCATGGCAGATTCATATTATATCTTTTGGGGGGAGTCTGCTGCCCCTCATTGCATTTAATTTCTGCATTGTACTCTTTAGCATTAGATTAGATTTCTTAACTAATAATCCCTACCAAGGTTTGGCATGTTACAATTGATTATTTTGCAGATCCCAGATGTAGGAGAGGCTGATTGAAAAGAACAATCCTACTGTAGGTACATTTAAGCTTCATTTTGTGAAGCATTGTCATCTCATTTCAATTCATAATTCATTCCCCCATTCCTATCATTTTTTCCCCTTTTTCTCCTCCCACTGTTCCCCACTATTTTTCAGCAACATCTTTCCCATTTTTATCATTAATGAAATAAGTATTCTTCAACAACATTTTCCCTATTTCTCCCACTTACAGCAACATTTCTCTTTACTTTCCTCGTTGCTAAAACACCATCCTCCGCCCATTTTCTCCGTTGCTAAAACACCAACCTTTACCCATTTTCCCCGTTGTGGAAACACGATTTCTTCTCAAAGAATTACCACACTACTTCCCGTTGTGAGAATCACCTTTTTCATTACTTTTATAACTCTGTTCTTTCACCACCTTCTCCCATGATTATACAGGCCTTTCATATAATCACCCTCATGTTTCAAAACCCTCTTCCATAACTATTGATGATCTATTAGCAATGTAAACTATATTTTCCAAGTATGAATCAAAGGTAAACATGAGGCATGTGATTATTATGTGTAAATATTATTAAATTATAGTTAAATGAGAATATTATGTCATTATTACCACGATCCATATACATTTAAAGTCATTATTTTAGCCGTAGTTGGGGGGAATACCAAAATTATACGCCATCATTTCACAGCAAGCCAATTACCATTTTTTTTTTACCCACGATTATGTCTTATCACCCCACCTTTGTCCTGTTATTCCATGAACTCATTTGCCAAATTTACTCTCTCTGGAGTGTGGTAACTCGGTTTGTGACTATGCATTTTACTGAAGATGGTAACTATGGGAGGACCTGCTATTCGACATGAGTCCGACTCGATAGCTCTACTAGAATTACACCCAGAAGTGTATTAGATTTTTCAGCGGGCAGGCTAGGTAGACTATTTTCAAAGACTTCAGGGATTTGATCTAGAGCAAGTCCCTGAATTTGCATGTAATTTAAGGGATGGTTACTCTATTGTCAAAGAAGTTTGAATTCCGGTATCAGAGTATGATATATCACAGGTTTCAGGTCTACCAGTCATTGTCACTCAATGGTTTACTCGTAAATAAATCATTCTAAATGCACAACAGGACTTTCTTTTGCTAGGAGAGCAGGTCGAGCCCAAAGGCTGGGGTGTCCGACTTCATTCATTACCGCCTCCATGGCTAATGATGAGCCCCAAAAATGGGTAACTTTATGGGATCATTTTGCCTATTATTCTCATTTAATCCACCATTCTTCATAATTGTATGCATGCTTTTGAATATGTTTATGTTAATTGAATGAATGGGAATAGTCACTTGACCACAAAGTCTAATACGTGCTTATTGCAGATTTTTGGTCTTTTTTGGACCAAGGTCAGGCATTTATGAGCAAATTGGTAGCCAAATACGAAGGAACAAGGCTAAGGATTTATAGGAGGGGTGTCTCCTGCACTAAATGACCCCTTCCCTGAATTCTCCACCATCAGCTCGGAGTTCAACAACCCACCAAAGATGATTTCAGGGGGCAGCCAAGCAAGTCTAGTGAAGTGGCTGATTAACTGCAGTCTTGGGTAGCCAAGCTCCTAAACTTAAGGACGACTATTGGGAGTCCTCGTTTGCATAAGTAGGATGGTTTCAAGCCTTGTTAGTTTAGCTATTGAACAATTTGTTCTCGCACTTTAGTGCAGCTCTGCATTCAACTCATTTTTGAGCTCTTGCTGTAAACATTTTTATGACATGATTATTATTTTTGATTAATGAAGATGAATCTGCTTTGCACCAGCTCTGAGCTTTCTTAGGAGGCTTTAGCTCTTGGGGTTGGACCCAACCCAAGCGCCAGTACCTCCTTTGTGTACTTTTATGTGTTTTTATTGCATTCATAGAATAATTTCTATTATTTAAGTTAAAATCTTACTTTGTTACTTAGGTTGTTTTTTATGTTTAAGATATTTTCTCATGCTTCAGGTTGATTTGATAGTTTGGTAACAAAAAAGATCCACAAAAAGGCTAGCTAGCAGTCCTTTTTCTCATTTCTCCCTCCTTGGGACCATGAACTGAGACCAAGACACACTTGCTGCCACAAAAACACTATTTTTGCCTTCCAATGCAATTGCTAGTGTTAGATTTTAAGTTAGAAAAGTTGATATCAATTGTGTTTTCATGTTTAGATCTGTTCTTGCTCAATTTCCATAGCTATCTTGCATGATTTCCTGTCTATAAACTTTTGTTCATCATGTTTCTGGTTTTTAGGCCAGATTAGGTCAAAAAAGATAAATCTCTATTTTTCTAGTCTTTGCTTGGATCCATTTTGGAAAGTAGTGTACAGAAGACCTGTAATACACTCCAACCTATCCTTCTTCCATCGTACAACTTGATCCAGTCTCTCTCTCAAGATTTCCTTCACCCATTCACCATACTTTCCTAACTTGCCCTAATTTCTACATTTTTGTGCAACATTACTTCCTTCATCTTTGAATAGATCCAACCATATTCATCACTCTTGAGCTTCATTTGCCAGGTCTTAGACCCCTTAACATCCCTATCCATCCTAAATTTCCACTTTCCCACCATTTTTCCACCATCAACCCTCTAAAATCCACTTTCGGCCTGTTCATGTAGAACTTCTTGTAGATCCCCTGCAAACTTTCTGTAGAAGTTCACGCGAGCAGTTTTTCCAGATCTGATCATTTTAGAATTATCCAGAAGGGTGATAGGGACCCCTTAGATCCTCTTCTCACCTTCCCAACCTCCTACAAATTCCCACTCCTTTTATTTCACCAATAAGCCTCTGCACAGTAAAAAATAGTTAAACCACATGCATAATAATTCTGCATAAAATTACTCAAAAATACAAAAGGATTCTTTTTCCCTATTTTACTTTAGAAGTAGCTTGGACCCATCCATTTTACCTTTCTAATAGTCAATGACATTTTTTTCAGTAGCTTTCATCTCTTTTCTTGCACTAGTAGGGTTAGTCGGTAGAACTAGGGTTTGCTAGGGTTTGCATTTCCTTTCAGTTTTCAACTTCTTTCTGCAAGTAGACTAGCCCCTTTTGATTAGCTTTCTTCCATCACGATTAAAAGCTTCTTCTAAGAACTCATAGAAGGTTGCTTAAGCTCCTATCAAACTTGTGCCAGCTGATCAAGTGACAACCTACAGTAAGAGCTAGTACTTGTGCATATAGCACCGTCGCTTCCAAGTTTGTTACGAACTACCAGGTTGATAAAAGAAAAGAAGGGATTCCCAAGAGTTGCAGTATCATTACTGCAATACTGGAGCCCACCATATTTTTGGCACCGTTGCCAGGGAGGCATCAGAATATTCATGATTACCGCTTTTCTTCTATTTTCTACTGCAACATTCTACTAAATAGTTTATTTCAACAAGAGTAGAGTAGTTGTTTCATTTCCATTCTGCAATTTCATTTGCGCAAAAGTAGATTAGACATTTCCTGCTTTCATTTCATTTCTGAAATTTCAATTATGCAAGCATAGCTTAGCATTTCAATTCCGCAATTTCAATTCTGCAAGCATATCTTAGTATTTCAATTCCGCAATTTCAATTCTGTAAGAGTAGATTAACGTTCAATTCTGCAATTTCATTTCAGTAACATAGACTAGTCATTTCTTGATTTCATTTCAATTCTACAATTTTCATTCCAGCAAGGTTTATTTTAGTTAGTTTCAATTTGTTGTTCAATCAATTTCAGTTTTGTAGGTACAAGCAGAAAAAAACAAAAAACAATCAAAAATATGTCCTTTCATGCCTCGTAGGAATAGAGACAATTCAGGAAAATTCCTACCCAAAACCCCCACCACATCACTGGGTCACCCTTCTCTCTTCTTTGGTGGCAGTGATCCAGAAAAACCTATAGGTGAAGTTCCAGAGATATACGAAGATCCTATAACAGAAGAAGAGCAAGAAAACATTCCTCCTCAGACTATGGTTGAACATAGAAATGGTATAGGAAATAAGGAGAGAATAGAAGGTGTCTTTCCCATCCGAGAGACCAATGGGGACATGAAAATGAAAAACATAAGTTCCTCGGGCTTATGAAGACCCTTAAACCTTCCTCTTTGAGTTTGGTGTTCTTTTTCGAACTTATGACTATGTAGAAGATGAGCAAAAGTTGAAACTCTTTCCTTCTACCCTCAAGGATGTAGCACTCCACTGGTTCATGTGGTTACCTGGAAACAATATCACAACTTGGGCTTAGATGCAGCAAGCCTTTAACAACAAATACCAGGATTACTGTAGGTCAAAGGAAACAAAGGGAGAAATCTTTTGGATGACAATGGGAAGTGATGAATCTTTAGAAGACTATGAAGAAAGGTTCCAACTCAGTTATAAAAGGGCCAGGTGCACACTTGACCCCAAATCTCTGAAGTTGGTTTTGCTTCAAGGAGTCCCTGAAGACCTTCTAGATACCCTCCATTTGCTGACTGGGGGAGACATCTACCATCTACCTTATGATGACATAAATACTGTGTTTAGAAACCATTCTAGGGCAGCCCAGAAAAGAGGTAGGGGCAGTCAACTTTCAGCCAGTGCCACCTTATCCAAACACGAGTTCGCAAATCAGATGGAAGACCTCAAAAGTGAGGTGAGACAAACAATTGCCATGCAAATGGATACCTTCCGAATCCAAAAGAAGTAAGAGGAAGCTATGAGGGCTTTGGCCATATTTTGTCCTAGATGCACAAGGAAGCATCCTAGGAACGAGTGTCCATTGCACTCTGTAGAGGTATGCTTCATTTGTGAGGTAGACCACCCTAGAAACTAGTGCCCAACCTTACTAGGATTTAAAGCTATGTACCAAGGGGTTGAAGGAGCCATTGAACCACTCTACTTCATAAACCAAAGGAGGCCACATGAACCTAGACCTTACCAACAAGGGATGCAAGAGACATCCCAGACTTATTACAACCCCAACCAATCCACTCACATATCTTCTTGGGGTCCCCCTGCTCATCCTTCTTGGTCTGCACCCCCTCCTTGGTCATATCCATCTCAATACCATACTCAACCTGCTACTCATTTGATTCATTCTCATGTTCAGCCACAACCTCAGTGGAATGCACCTCATCAAGGGTGGAGGCCCCAGTACAACTCTCCTTCCACTATTTTTCCTCCACCACCTTTTCAACCACAAATTTTACCTCTTGTTCCTCCAAGACAACTGCAGATGCCTACTCCACCAAACCCGAACCCCAATAATAGACAGGCCCAGCAGGTATATACTGGAGAGACAACATGCCCTATCTATGTTGTGGAGATTCAGGAGATCAACCTACGATCTGGGAAGGTCCTCCCAAACAACCAACCTCCTCCTAAGGAGGATGAAGAAGAGAAACAGGAAAGTGAACCAAAAGGCATTCCACCCTTTCCTGAGAGACTAACTGGAACCATGCAACCAAGCCCAGAAGAGACAGAACTTCTGGGAGAAATTAAACCGTTATGTGTAAAAATACCACTTCTCTAGGCCATAAAAAGTGTACCAATATACAAAAAATTGATCATAGAGAAGTGTTTCAAGCACCCAGGGAGGCACAAAAGAGATGCCCCAACTATCAATGTCATAAGAAAACTATTCGACCTAATGTTGGGACAAGTAATTTGTCCAAAATATCTAGACCTTGGGAGTCCTGTAGTCGATGTCCACATCAGTGGCACCATAATCCCCCACACCCTGATTAATTTAGGGGCTGCCATTAATGTGATGACCAAGGACACTATGCTTAAGCTCAACCTTCAGGGCTCCCTAAGAAAGACCTTGACAATACTGTAGTTAGCAGACCGCTCCATCGTGAACCTCGAGAGGATTGTGGAAGATGTCATGGTCTCCATTGATTCTTGGGAGTACCCTACAGACTTCTTGGTCCTTGATTCAAAGGAAAAGCTCACTAGATACCCGCTCATTTTGGGAAGGGCTTGGTTAGCTACTGCAGATGGTTACATTAGTTATCGAGTTGGGAGCATGACCATTAAGAATGGGCCTATGCCCAAACAGCTAGTCCTATATTCTCTTGCCCAATCTCTACTAGAACATGAGTTACTTCTCTGGTTGGAGGAGGAAGATGAGGATGAAGTCTACTTTGCACCATTGTGCACAGCGGAAGCCACCAGGGGAGGTCCTCAAACCGAGGATGACCTTATTGAGAATTTGATTCAAAATCCACCCCCTAGTGTGCTGCCATTAGAAGAGTTGGTAGAAGACACCCAAGCCAGTGCTTTAGTGGATCTCTATGTGGCTGATTCGACCTCTCTTCGAGTTAAGAATGTGGAATTTGGCCCTGAAAGAACCTTAAAGATCAACTCATCCCTATCCCCCTCTCAGGAGAAAGAGCTGTATAACTTATTGAACAACCATTTGGATGATTTTTCTTGGAGGTATAAGGAGATGAAAGGAGTCCACCCTTCAGTCTGTACCCATCACATTACAATAAGAGGATTGTAAACTAGTCAGACAACCTCAGAACAAACTGCAAAAGTTGTTGGATGAAGGATTCATCTACCCCATCTTTGACAGTGAGTGTGTTTCTCCTTTAGTGCTTATGCCCAAGAAAAACGAGAAGTGGAGAATCTGTGTAGATTATCGAGAACTTAACAAAGCTACAAAGAAGGACCATTTCCCTTTGCCTTTCATAGATCAAGTGTTACATGGCCTGGTAGGGAAGAAGTTATTTTCCTTCCTAGATGGATTTAGCTGGTATAATCAGATTCAAATCAGCCCGGAAGACCAAGATAAGACCACTTTCACTTGTCTATGGGGTACCTTTGCCTACCGAGTCCTTCCCTTTGGGTTATGCAATGCTCCTGCCACTTTCCAAAGAGCAGTACTAAGCATATTTGCTGAGCTACTTCATGATTCAGTGGAAATCTATATGGATGACTTTACTCCTTATGGTGGAAAAGTTTTAGCCAAGTGTATTAAAATGAACCTGTCCCTCAGTCCTGAAAAATGTGAATCCATAATGACTGAAGGGACTGTACTAGATCATATAATTTCTCAGCAAGGATTACAGGTGGATTTTAACAAGATTGCTATCATCCAAAGGGTCCCACCTCCTCAAAAGGTAAGAGATGTTGCGGAGTTTTGTAGGCTTAGCAGGATATTATAGAAGATTCATTAAACATTTCAGTAAGCTAGCCTCTCCATTTTTTGGTCTTTTGGGTAAATATGTTGAGTTTATATGGACTAACAACTGTCATGAGGCTCTGGATGCATTGAAAGGGACGCTAGTAACTGCCCCAATCTTGAGAGGTCCAAACTAGGCCCTACTATTCCACATTCACACAGATGCATCGAACAAAGCCATAGGACAAGTTGAAGAGAAGATACCATATGCCATATATTTTGTCAGTAAAAACCTGTCCAAGTCAGAGTTAAACTACACTGTAACTGAGAAAGAGCTCCTAGCTATAATCCATTCCCTAAACAAGTTCAGACACTACATCACTGGTTATCAAACATTCATACAGATTGATCATGCTGCAATTAGGTACTTGATGAATAAACCTGATGTAAACGCTCGTATCATTAGATGGTTACTTTTATTGCAGCAACTTGATTTGACCATTGTTGATAAGCTAGGTAAGAAAAATGTTGTGGCTAATTTTCTATCTAAACTAGATTTGCCTGCAGGTGAAGAGGGGATGGTGGATGATCAAATGCTAGATGAACACCTGTTTTCTATTTTAGTACTCTCTCCATGGTTTGCTGATATAGCAAATTACTTGGTTTCAGCACAGTTTCTTCCATACCTGTCCTCAAAAGAGAAGAGCGAGATCATGAGGAAAAGTGCCCCATTCACTTGGATTAGGGGCAATCTATTTAAACTTGGCCTAGATCAGATTTTGAGGCAATGTGTCAAGGAGGAGGAATTTTTTAACATCCTCCTAACTTGTCATGATGGGCCCTACGGAGGCCACTTTTCAGTAAAAAGAACCGCCTTCAAATTTCTACAAGTAGGGTACTATTGGCCCACTCTTCATCAAGATGTTAGGAAATACATCAGCCAATGTGACCGATGTCAAAGGATGGGGAAACCAACTCCAAGGGATGAGATGCGCCTACAACCTCAAGTGACTTTCAAGCCATTTGAGAAGTGGGGCATGGACTTTGTAGGTCCTATCAACCCTCGTTCAAAACAAAATTCTTACATCATTGTGTGCACAGACTATCTGAAAAAGTGGGAAAAAAAAGGAAATCAAGGCAGCAATAGAAGAAAAAGGAGCTCAGTGTTTGAGGGAAAATATCTTCTACAAGTTTGGCTACCCAAGAGAATTAGTCACAGATCAAGGAATTCAGTTTACCTCTAACTTGATTAAAGACCTGCTCACTCATCACAAGATTAAGCACAAAACTTCCACCCCTTATCATCCACAAGCAAATGGATAGGTGGAAGTCACTAACAGAGCTTTGGAAGAGATTTTGACTAAAGTGGTGAGCAGTAACAGAAATGATTGGGCAAATCGCTTGGTTGAGGCCACCTAGGCCTATAACACTATTTGGAAAACTACAATTGGTTTCACACCCTATGAGCTGGTTTACGGGAAGAAGGCTTTGTTTTCCTTAGAATTTGAATAAACACATTGAGGTTGGCAGCTCAGCTGGACCTAGATCTCAGCCATGCACAACAAAAAAGATTACTTTAGCTGAATCAATTAGATGAAAAGAGAATGCAGGCCCTTCTCCACTCAGAGGTAGTCCAACTTTAAAGAAAGATATGGCATGATCGGCACCTCAAACAAAAGCAATTTCAACCAGGAAATTGGGCATTATTATATGATTCAAGATGCAAGGATTTGAAAGGGAAGTTGAGGACAAGATTGTTGGACCATATACAGTGGAGAAATACAACGATAATGGTTCAGTCCTTATCAGGACCATTGATGAACAAGCCATCCCCATGCTCGTCGATGGGCATCAATTGAAAATCTACAGGAAGCCCCTTTCTAAGCATGAGTTCATTGAAACTCTAGGTAAATCAGTGCCGGTAGTGGAGCATGCCCCTGTCTCCACTCTACCCACACTTTTGAACACAAAAAAAGAGAGAGAGAGAGAAAAAAGAAAAAAGGAATAAAAGATCCTTAGGTGAAAACCTCTTGGAGGCGCCCAGGGTAGACATTGAGGGTGAAAACCTCCTGGGGGTGCCCCATCTTTCTCAGATTAACAAAAAAAAAAAAGAGAGAAAGAAAAAGAAGAGAAAAAATGAAGCTAATTTCTATTGAATAAATTGCTGGTTGCAGGAAGGTCATTACAGGATTTAGGAGGATTGCACAAGATGAAGACAAAGGTCGTGACTAGGCTGCATGCATCCCTCATAATCCATTCGTCCATGACCATTACCCTTTCCTAAGACTTTGTCCCATTCGGGTTAAGATTTCACCTTCTACATGAAATTTTGTATCTTCTACAGGAGGATCCTGTAGAATCTACAGAAAAGCCAAAATCAATCTCAGAAGAGGACCCAAAGGTTGGGAATCTATCTATGAGGACTTTAAACCTCCCTACTTCCATCCTTCACCATATTTCGTCCTTTTTCCATCTCTGTACACCTCCATTACGCTCAATTTTATGTCCCTGCACAGTCACACATAGAAATCATGTTTCCTTCATGCTACCAGCAAAATTTTTAATGACAAATCAAAGCTGCAAATTTTCACTCACCATACCTGATACCCTTCATTTAGACTTTTGTCAGCAGAGACCATTGTCAGCAATTGTAGCCCTGCTCATTCTAGCTTGTATTCCACGAGGAGAAGCAGCTACAGGAAATCCTACAGGATTCCTGTAGCAGCTAATCCCTTTGAAAGGCATACTCCAGAGACAGGCACAACAAAGTATGGCATATGAAACTTGCATGGAGCTCTACGTGAATGTGTGAACATCAGCAATAGCTCGAGGCCAAGTATGTAGTGCGCAAGCAGCAACAACAATGAAGAAATGGGTTCCAAAATCTGAAATATGCATAACATGGCCATGACTATGCAGGTAAGTGTCTAAACCTATTCTTCAATTACATAAATCATATTTCAAGGCTGCTTGACTATGGGAATGGTTCAAATTGAGTGGAATTGGTGTCCAGTCAACTGGCCATCCTCGGCCAGTTACACATCCTCGTGGAATCTAAACGAGCCCTGTTAAATTCAAAACTTTTGATTAGATATGCAACCAACACATGTGGAATGTCCATTCAGGAAGAAATCTTCAGGACTAGTAGTGATGGCAGTGTATAACAGGAGAAAGGGAGGTTATGGTGGTTAGATAGCATGCAGAAACATTATGGTTGTGACGTAGGATCAACAATCCAGTCCGGCGATCTCATCCCCTCACCACGAATCACGCCCGCAGTTAAAAGATAGCTCAGTTGAAACATTCACCACCCTTTGTTCATTTTTCACTCACGACGTGCTCGACTAGAGTATGCATCCACTACTTCCAGAGCAGCTAACCAGTCATCCTCCACCAGTTTTCTACCTATTTTTGAAAATCTCCCGCCTCTCGAGCTCTACCAAAAGCACAATTTCATTCTATAGGAGCCAGGAGATTTCTACAAGAAGGGTTCTACAGGAAAGGCAGAGAACAGCTCTGCAAAAAGAAAACTCAGGATTTTCGTCAAAATTCAAGCTCAAAATGAGGTAGGATTGAGAAAACTTCTCTGTGCATGATTTGTTTGAGTAAGGTGGTAAATTGAACACGACAGTAGATTGAAAAAGAGAGTGGAAGTTTGCTTGTGCATTGAAAAAGTGAAAGTCTGCCTGCATATTTCACTGAGTCTACACAATTTCTTTTTCTCTCTGCATCTAAAATATCCCCATCCTTTTTCAAATTCTCCTGTGATAAAGATACATGTAGTAGTAAAGGCCATCTTGTGTGTGTGTGTGAAAAACGAAAGTGCATATTTATCTACGTGCTGAGAAAAGAACTTGTGTCCTTATCTTCTATTCTGTAGAAAAATTCTTTCTTTTCAAAACCAGGAAGTCAAATTTAGGGTGGCAACAGTTTAAAACAGGAGAATTATTTCCATTTGATTTTGCAAAACAGCACCTAGGAAATTCCTTCCTAGGTTCAAAAAAAACGGAATTCAGCTATCCTCTGTTTCAGTGATTGACTCTTTTTTTCCCACTTGAGCATTTTCTTTTTTGGTTAAAACACAAAAAGAGCACTCAACACCATGCCAAGAGGATTCATAATGAAAGAACCCTCAGACTCTAGCAAATTGCATGAGCACCCTAAGGTGGTGGACCTTTTCACCAAGGCAAACTGAATATCCTTCTTTGACAAAATTTAGGGTTATGATGAGGAGATAGCTGAAGAGTTCTTGATGTCCTTGAGATCACATTCGAAGACACATGCTACAATTATTTTTAGAGGTTTGACCCTAGAACTTACGCCTGATCTCATCAGTAGAATTACTGGTCTACCATTGGGGCTCCCCTTGGAGAAAATAGGAGAGATCATTGGGACAAGTTGCTAAGAAAACATTTTTTCTGCTCGAGGAGCATCCTGTAGAAGATAAAAACGGGGTTAGAAGGACAAGTTTGCCTCCTCTTTGGAGTGAAGCCAGTTATCAAATAATGACGTATATCATGTGTGAAGGGAGGTTCAACATCATTTATGGATATCATTTTAGGTTGTTACATGAACTAAGGTATGGGATGGACTTGCCTCCAGCTAGAAAACTGAGCATCCCATATTTCCTCCTTTAGTTCTTAATTGAATGTGATAGAAAACTAAATGAAGGGATCCCAGATCAGTTGGCCTACCATCGGCTCATCAAACTATTGGTGGAAGATGCTTTACACACCTATACTATCCCCATAACTTGGGAAATCTTCATAAATATGTTCAGGGATGATGACATTAGAACTTTGGCTGAGAACATCACCCCATCCAGTAGTGATGAGGGGGAGCAAACTGAAGAAATTGAAAAGAACAATGATGAGGGTGCACAAGACATTCAAGCAGAAGGAAAAACAGAGGAATAATAGAAAGAAAAAGAAGAATTTGACAAGACTACTGAGCTTAAAACAGAGAAAGAGACAACAACAAGAACAAAGAAGAGAAAAAGGACACATATTGGAAAGGAAAAAGCCGAGAAATCCCAAAAGAAGATAGCCACAGCCATAGCAGGCACCCAGCAAGAGAAGGAAAAGACACACCCTGACATATCAGTAACACAGGCGAAAACAATGGGCATAGAGATTTCTATAGAAAGTGAAGGAAAATAACAACAACAAGAGTAATTCCCTGAAATGTTGGCACGGGAAGCAGCAACTATGCTTGCTGCATTAAGCACACCTACAAAACAAAAAGGAAAAAGAAAGAGACAAACCTCCATGTACTTTAAAGCTAGAAGAATCACAAGGATCAAAGTGGGAAAACCCTAGCCACCATCAAAGGAACCAATTGTCATTGAGGACACAACCACTAAAAATAAGGAAGAGTATCCTTCCAAGATATCTATCACCTATGAAAGAGGAAGCCCAAAAACCTCAACATGGAAAGAGAGAATTAGGATGATGGACTCAAAGGCAGCTCTATAGGACGCTGAAACATCTCTACAGGAAACTCTAGTCAAGTTAAAAGAGACTGAGAAATGTGAGTAGAAGGCAGCCAAACAATCACAAGGAGAAGACAAGACTGAGGAGATACTGGAACCAAGCCCTCATCCTAGTTTGGGCTCATATTACAACTTGTTAGAAAGTGGGAAGATCATCCCACAGAAGTTTGTTGTACCAATTTTCTTTGCATTGGAACAGGAACGGGTTAGGACTCACACTTGGATGAGAATTTCCAAATCCAAGGGAGTTTCAGACATAGGCCACCCCGGAAGAATAGCTAAAAGAATCAAGAAGAGAGTTGGCCATGGTGAGGCACATAGAAAGCAGTAAAAGAGCCCAGCTATAGGAGGAGAATGAGCTGCTGAAAAAGCAGTTGCAGCTACAAGAAGGTCATAAGGAAGATAGACTGTCCATTTTGGGAGGGCAGCAACAGCAAGAAGGACCTCCAGCAGACAAGGAAACAACTGAGAAACAACATAGAGAGGAAAATCTACAAGCTCATGTTGAGATGCTGACAAAACGACTGCAAGAAAAGAAGTCTCAGGCAGCAGAAGAAATACAAGTTTTAAAACAACAGTTGCAAGAAAAAGAAGCCCAAATGGCCTGCATGGCCAGCTGGGTAGTAGAAGCCTTACAATTTAGGAAACCTGCTAAGTCCTATGCATTATATCTTAAAGACCGATGGTTTCAATTTCAAATTAACACATTGGCCCAAAGGGGCACCATTCCATTCCAGAATTACAATCAATTTATGTATTTGTGTGACAATAGCTCAGCTGAAGATAAGGCCAAGTTAGCAGAATTATATTTAAACAACTTGGCACTTCCAAACATGAATCTATGGGACCCCAATGCTGCATTGGGAGATGTAAAACTCATGGCTATGGCTTCTTGGTTAAGCCATGAGGAAAAAAGGGCAGTAGAAATTCAGATGGTTATGGACAGAGAGCTAAGTGAGCCACTCATGATCGGGGCAGAACCAAAAGATCCCTCAGCTTTAGTATATGCTCATCAACACCTTTCCAACAACCCTCAAGTCCTCCCAGATTATGTTGAAAGGCAAGCTCAAGCCATTGCTCAGTTTGAAGACATGGAAAGATTGTTTGGTGATAATTTCATTCATGCTTGCATAATTTGATGGAACACATTGTCCCATAGTCTGAGAATAAGAGAGTACCAGTCCCCAACCAGAATGAGGGAGGCTTTGGCAAGAGTGCCACTTTATAAATAGATAATGCACAACCTGAAGGCCAACTGGATTGGTCTAAAGTTCAGTCCCCCATTACTTTTAGGAGTAATAGAAAGGGTCAAGGAAGAAGAAGAACACAGGCAATGGGAGGAAGTAGAGAGAGAGGCATGGTTTCATGACAGAGAAGAGAACATCACCTCAAAAGCCTGGGATGTCAAAGAGGCAGCCAAAGAAATCAAAGATGATGAACTGGATAAGTTGCTCAGAGGCTGAGCAACACATTCAGCGGGGGGTGATGATGAGCCCCAAAAATGAATAACTTTATGGGCTCATTTCGCCTATTATTTTCATTTAATCCACCATTCTTCATAGTTTTATGCATGCTTTTGAATATATTTATGGTAATTGAATGAATGGAAATAGTCACTTAACCACAAAGACTAATACGTGCTTATTGCAGATTTTTGGACATTTTTTGGACCAAGGTCAAGCATTTATGAGAAAATTGGCAACCAAATACGAAGGAACAAGGCTGAGGATTTATAGGAGGGGTGTCTCCTGCACTAAATTACCCCTTCCTTGAGTTTTGCACCATTAGCTCGGACTTCAACAACCCACCAAAGATGACTTCAAGGGGCAGCTGAGCAAGTCTAGTGAAGTGGTTGATTAACTGTAGTCTTGGGCAGCCAAGCTCCCAAAGTTAAGGAGGACTATTGGGAGTCCTCATCTGCATAAGTAGTAAGGCTTAAAGCCTTAGTATTTTAGCTATTGAATATTTTATTTTCACACTTTAGTGCAGCTCTGCATTCAACTCATTTTCGAGCTCTTGCTGTAAACAATTTTATGACATGACTATTATTTTTTATTAATGAAGATGAATCTCACTTTGCACCAACTCTGAGCTTTCTTAGGAGGTTTTAGTTCTTAGGGTTGGGCCCAACCCAAGTGCCAGTACCTCCTTTGTGTACTTTTATGCATTTTTCTTGAATTCATAGAATAATTTCTATTATTTAAGTTAAAATCTTGCTTTGTTACTTAGGTTGTTTCTGATGATTAAGATAGTTTCTCATGCTTCAGGTTGATTCGATAGTTTGGTAACAAAGAAGATCCACAAAACAGATATCAAGCAGTCCTTGATCTCATTTCTCCCTCCTTGGGACCATGAACTGAGACCAAGGCGCACTTGCTGCCACAAAAACATTGTTTTTGCCTTCCAATGCAATTGCTAGTGTTAGATTTTAAGTTGGAAAAGTTGATATCAGTTTTGTTTTCATGTTTAGAGATGTTTTTGCTCAGTTTCTATAGCTATCTTTCATGGTTTCCTATCTATAAAATTTTGTTCATCATGTTTCTGGTTTTTAGGTCAAATTAGGTGAAAATAGATAAATCTCTATTTTTCTAGTCTTTGCTTGGATCAGTTTTGGAAAGTAGCATATAGAAGACCTGTAAGACACTCCAACCTATCCTTCCTCCATCATACAACTTGCTCTGGTCTCTCTCTCAATATTTCCTTCACCCATTCACCATACTTTCCCAACTTGCCCTAATTTCTACATTTTTGTGCAACATTGCTTCCTTCATCTTTGAATAGATCCAACCATCTTCATCACTCCTGAGCTTCATCTACCAAGTCCTAGACCCCTTAACATCCCTATCCATCTTTCATTTCCACTTTCCCACAATTTTTCCACCATCAACCCTATAAAATCCACTTTCAGCCTATCCCTGTAGAACTTCCTATAGATCCCTTGCAGACTTCCTATAGAAGTTCATGCAAGGATTTTTCCGAGATCTAATTGCTGTGGAATTATCCAGAAGGGTGATAGGGACCCCTTAGGTCCTCTTATCACCTTCCCAACCTCCTACAAATGACCACTCCAATTCCTTTCACCAATAGACCTCTGCACAGTCAAAAATAGTTAAACCACATGCAAAATAATTCTGCATAAAATTACTCAAAAATACAAAAAGATGATTTTTCCCTATTTTCCTTTAGAAGTATCTTAGAAAAATGCATTTTACCTTTCCAAGAGTCAAGATCATCCGTTTCAGCAGCTTTCATCTCTTTTCTTGCACCAGTAGGGTTAGTCGGTAAAACTAGGGTTTGTTAGAGTTTGCATTTCCTTTCAGCTTTCAGCTTCTTTCTGCAAGTAGACTAGCCTCTTTTGATTAGTGTTCTTCCATCATGATTAAAAGCTTCTTCTAAAAACTCATAGAAATTGGCTTAAGCTCCTATCGAACTTGTGCCAGTTGATCAAGTGACAGCCTGCAGTAAGAGCTAGTACTTGTGAATATAACATCGTCGCTTCCAAGTTTGTTACGAACTACCGGGTTGATAAAAGTAAAGAAGAGATTCCCAGGAGTTGTAGCATCATTGCTGCAATACTGGAGCCCAACAGCTGACGGTTGTTGAATTCATCATGCATTATCTCACCTGTGAAGATTGCTACCAGGTATTCTATCAGCATTTTTGTCTTGTTAAATTATTTGAGACATGGTCAACTATTGAATATGCCGTATTATTTACTTGGGTGTCTAAAGAATATGTCACATTACTATAGACATGCAAAATACCCATTCCTTTCCCTCACCCATCATCGTCTTGTCCATCTATTAATTCAGAGGGTTTTGTCTCGACAAAACCTTCCCCCTCTTAACAACTCACCCCTAGACCCTCAAGAAGCAGTTGAAATTCCTCAAGCAGTAACTGAAATTCCCCAAGTAGCTGCTGAAATTCCTCAAGCAGCAGCTCAAATTCCCCAAGAAGCCACTGAAATCCTTAAAATTCCTTAGCAAGCTCCTGAAATTCCTCAACAAGCTCCTAGAATCCCTCAGCAAGCTGAAAATATTTCCGAACAACAACCAAGGAGCATTCCTGATCCCCCAAAAATTCCACCAGTAGCATCAGCCAACCCAATTGACGCTTCCACCACATCAACTTCATCCCATAATTTAGCAGAATCATCTAATCCTACTATCCACATTCCTAGTGATGATTCCGAAGATAACCTTCCCATCGTTATGCTAAAAATAAAAAGGCAAAATAAGGCTACTTCCCTACCAAAAAGACAAACAATGGCCTCAACTAAAGAAGCTACCATGCCTGATAACCGTCCCCCTAAAAAAAAACCACTCATAAAAGAAAAATTACTGCTCTCCCTGCCTTTTTATCCAGAAGACGTATGAGGGCATCAACTAAAGTAGCAATTGTTGCTACCATCCTAAATTCCTCACCTATTGGTCTAAAAACCCATACCCCACCACAGTCCCAAGTCCCTGAATCTTTACTTCTCTCACCCTCTGGCACTGAAATGCAAGAAATAGCTACCCAGGATTTTGTGACAGCATTTCTTTCAGAAAAATAGCCGCCACACAAGAACCAGCCGCTGATCCACAAAATTTAGATACCTAAGATGTTGTATAGCATGTAGCTGCCACACAAGAACCAACTATTGATTCAGCAACTGCCACGCAAGAACCACCTGCTGATGAACAAAATATAGACAACTAAGATGTTGTAGAGTACGTAGCTACCACACAAGAACCAACTACTGATTCAGAAGTTGCCACACAAGAACCACTTGTTGATGAACATAATACAGATGACCAAGATGTTGTACAGCATGTAGCTACCACACAAGAACCAGCTACTGATTCAGTAGTTGCTACATAGGAACCACCTGCTGATGAACAGAACATAAAAAACCAGGATGTTGCACAATGCATAGCTATTACACTAGAACCAGCTACTGAGTCAGCAGTTGCCACACAAGAACCACCTACTGATATGCAAAATCTGGATGCTCGAGATGCTACAAACTATGTAGCTACTACAGAATCAGCTACTGATTTAGTAACTACCACACAAGAACCACCTACTGATGCTGAAAACGATGTAGCTGCTACAGAACAACAAGCTACTCATCCACTAGAACCAGCTACTGAGACTATGACTGCTACACAAAGCCTAGTCACCTTGGCTTCCCTTCTATAGGAAAACAAGTTTCTAAAATCAAAACTCGAAGCTTATAAGTAGGAATTAATAACGGCAAGGGAAGCCTATCACAAAGATCTTAATTTGTACACCTTAGCTCATGCAGCATCCACAGCTGAGAAGAGTACAGAGAAAGACCGGTATAATGAATATATGTGCTGTCAATGTGGTAACATTTATCATCAAGCTAGTTATAGAATAGTTGAAATTTCACTACCTGGAGCCCCCCCTGCATCCACTTCTGCTACAATTAAAGAGGAATGCCCTGCTATCACATAAGAACTAGCAGGGCTTTCAAATTTTTTTTAAAAAGAGGTTAAACCACAAATACCTCGGCCTACTTTGACTGTTAAAACTAAAAGTCTTGTACTTCAGACTACAAAAACTGTGTTTACTTGGACTAAACCTCGACCTACAAATATTGTTTTTACTCAGACTAGTAGCATTCAAGCACAAATGGATAAATGGAAGAAAGAATATGTTATGTCACAAGATAGGATCTTGCAGGAGCATAAATCATTGTGGAAAAATAATATATATTCAAAGTGGGAAGTTTTGGAATAGGTACTCCAACACTCTCGTGCCCAGAAGAAGGAGAATAAATAGCTAAAAACTAGATTGCTCCTCATGTTTGATTTGGTTCAAAGATTATCAGCCACCAGGAAACCATCCTCCAATTACTCTCTTTTTCTTGTAGAACACTTAGCATTCTTTCAAATAGAGGCAATTAGAGATGGGAGACCTCATGATGTATCTGGACCTTAACAGTTTGTGAAAACTTTCACAGAAGCATCTACCAGTGAACAAAATTTACTCTGTGAATTGTATCTCCATAATGAAGCCATCCCTGAGGATAGGAAGCTCAATCTAAACCATTTGGTTGGTGACATTCAAATCAGGTCCTTTGTCTCTTCCTTGCTAATCAACTCACATGGCAGAATGCCTTTTCTTTTAGCGAGGCATAATGAAGACAATCGTCTTCTGTGGATTCGATCGGAGCCACAAAATTCTGCCATTTGTGTTGTTGAATATCGTCAATTTTTCAAGGAACCAGGAATGGGTGAACATATCAAACAACTACAAGCAGCAGTGTTAGAAGACTGCCAACATTATGTTAAAGCTAAGGGAGCTCTTGCCTTAAAAGCAAACAACTTATTTTGGCAATAGTCTTCTAACGAGAGGCAGGAGTATCATCCCTTCAGTCTTAAAATGGGTAGGATATCATTTTCATTTCCCTCTTCTATGGATGCCAGCACAAGAGTATAGGGCTCATTACAGGTTGTCTAAGAAGGAGGAAGCAGCAGCATGGCAGAAGCTACATAATGTTCACGGCTTCAGAGATATGGCTGACAGTACCTTCTATAGTTACTGCCTAAGTAATTTACACTCTAAGGCCTAGTACCCAGACTTAGATTCAGAGAAAAGTTGCATGAGGACATGCAACCCTTTCAGTTGGGGGGGATGTTAGGACTCTACGTTGTCCCTTTTTGATTGTATATTTTGTTATTATGTCATCATTTTCCAACCTATATTTAAAGTCCATGTTATTAATTTAATCCAGTTTTCCGAAGGTATACAATATTTCTTCTCATTACTATACGTTTAATTTATTTTCCATATAATTACATTACCTTCATAGTTAATCGTTGAATCAGATAGTTGCTGAAATAGTTTATCATTCCAGTCTACGTTGCTGAAACAGCCTAAAGACTGCAGGGTTATCATTACAGTTTAGGTTGCTGAAATAGTTAAAACAGTGCACAAATCCTATTGTTGGAACAACCTGTGATTTGCATTTTAGATTCGGTAGAAACAAAAGGAGATCATCAAAGGAGCTGCTACATTGGTTGTAACGACTACATTCCAAAGTCAGCATTACCATAACTATTGCAACAACATTTTGTTAATGGAAGAATTGATTACCCTATTTTGGCATATTGGGTTAAAGATTGGATTTATAATGTAATCAATTGTAATAGATGTCTCCTCTTTAAAAATAGGAGACATCTACATTAGAGGGGGGACAAACAGACTGCAGGAATGTCTAGTTGAAGGAAAAGAACTGAAATCTTTTGTAATATGATACACATTGACAGATGAATAAAATATTGTTCTGAACATTCCTTTCTAGTTCCTTTTTTTGGGGAATCTTGTGAGAAGGATAGGGCCGACCTTAATCACAATATTCAACCATTGCATTCTTGTAGTGTGTTAAGCGTGTTTTCTATCCATACTTCGTTAAGTTCTGTTTACTGAATATTGCTTGTGCGTTATTGTTGAAACTCTGTTTTCCAATTGATTGCTGCATTACTTTCTTGAATTCATTCACAGTTAATCAGTGAGTGCTTTATTGGTAATTGAGTTTACAAAGTGAGTTGGTGAGCATAGTAATCAGAAACAGGTGCTGAATATTCCTGCTTGGGGAATAGGGTCCTGTTCTCTGTTACAACATAGCTAGTCCCTTCCTTTGCAGATTGATTTCTTTTACTAGATTGTTCTTTTTAATGTAATCAATAATTCTTTGATAATTGTCTACAATAGATCATTTTTACTGTAACTTAGGTAGAGATTCAATTTTCTTAAGGCAAGGTGTGATTAGTTTATTTATTACTACAAATTTTACTGCTTTTAAGATTGATCACATACAGTGTGTAGTTGCCTTTGAAATAAACAAACTTCCCTGAGTTGACAATTTATGTAGCACTTAGTTGTTTGAATTAATAAGAAATTAAAGTGACCAACAAATATTAATTACAAGCCCTATAAATAATAGTATATCGTAGGAATATCATCCCTTATATTAATAAATTCAAGTAATTGCTATTATAAATCCAAGAAAATAATAAACCTAATGGGTTAATACTAAAACCTCGAGGGATTATAGACTCAAGGGAATAATATTAACCCAATGGATAATAAAACCAAGAAATTAATACTAAAAACCCTAGGGTTAATACTGCCTTGGGATTTTATTATTAATCCTTTTGGTTTATAAGGCATGTGAATAATATTATACACAAGGGATTAATACTAAAAACCAAAGGGAATATAAACTATAGTGTTTTTATTATTAATCCCTTGGATTTATTATCCTTTGGGTTAATATTATTCCATTAAGTTTATAGTCCCTTGAGGTATTAGTATTAACCCTTTAAGTATATTATTCCCTTGGGTTTATAATATCAATCCCTTATGTTTATATTTCGAGGGAATAATATTATTCATAGGGTTTCTAATTAATATTAATTGCTATGGTTTAATATTATTCCATGGGGTTTATAATTACTTTGGTTTTTAGTGTTAAAAATAAGGGATTATAAACCCAAAGGAATAAAATTAAACCCATGGAATTAATATTATAAACCCTATGATATTAAATACCCTCTAATAAAGATAGTTCGCCATGGTCAACCATCATCCAACGTCGCATTTTGACAACGACTGTCTCAAAATGAGAATCAATCAATTTGAACCATGGTCATCCATGTTTATTTTATAGTTTATAATATTTATCTTAGGGTTTATATACCTTGGGTTTATAATATTAATCCCTAGGGTTTAATGTTATTATCTTTTGTTTATAATTCCCTCGGTTTTTAGTATTAATTTCATGGATTTCTTATCCCTTTAGTTTATATTATTCCATTCGGGTTTTAGTATTATATCCTAGGAATGTGAACCCTTAGATTAATAGACCCAATGGATTGATATTATAAGCCCAAGGGAATAATAACGCCACAGGGTTAATACTAAAACCCAAAGTTACTATAAATTGAAGGGAAAAACATTATTAAACCCAAGGGGCTAATATTATAAATCCAATGTATATATACCATTGGTTGACCTTTATTTATATTGAAACTAAGGAATTAATATTATAAATCTATAAATAATATTATACCCTAGGAATATGAATCCTTAGATTAATATACACAAGGAATTGATATTATAAACCCATGGGATTAATATTGGGAACCCAAGGGAATATAAACCCTAAAATAGTATTAATGCAATGGGTTTATGATCCCTTTGCTTACTATTATTCCCTTAGGATTATCTTTTTTTTTATCAAGTAAGAGTCAAACCTTCTATTCATCTATAAAAATACATAATGCACACAATACAGAGGAGTAGCACCAGCTCTATGAAAGAACCACAGTCAACTGGACACTCTTAAACCCGAACCTATCTCAAAAATCTATGAAAATCCCACACAAAGCATTCAATAAACAATCTGCTCGCAAGGCAAACAAGTGGAATACTAAAAACCTGGATACCAGCTATCCCAAATGTCGGAGATCAAAAGACCTACCAAGTATCACAACCTTCGAACCCACAAAAGTGAGGCCCATGAAGCTACACCAAAGACCAACCAAGACCTTAGAATATCGCAATAGTCCGAAGACTAAGTGAAACACCCATCAAAGATCCAATGGTTAGAAATTGTTTTTCGGGCTTTCACCTGACCCGTACTATAACTTGAAAAAACAGACCTAAAATGAAGTATAGGCCACCTTTCTAACCTATTTCGGTCTGAAATCATAAATAAATGTCGGCTATCTATTTCGCCTGAAATCCACAGGATAACGGGCATCAAAAGCGGCCTTGTCAACTAGCACGTTTAATAACATCCCTGGTGGAACTGAAGAAGAAACAAACCTCCACCCTAAAGATTTTCAGGTCCGGATTGAGAAATAACAAATATGTAACTAATCGCCCAAAATCCATAGGATGATGGCAATTGTGGCAACTAGCACATTGTTTACCTAAACATGCGGACCTGAAAGAAAACCTATGCCACCTCTCTAAATGTTTTTGGGTCTGACTAGAGAAGTAATGAACTTGAAAATTACCACCTGAAATCCATAGGAATAGGGCAATCTTGGTAACTTTCCCACTGTTTATAATAACAAATAGACCCACATAATTGACCTATGAGCCATTTCCCACCCAAAATCCATAGGAAGATATATTTCAAGGCAAACTTTAGTCAGGTAACTAAATCCTTCCTGCCTTATTTCCTGCTATTTACCACAAGATACTAAGCTTTGATTGTTCCATTTTCATCAATTTCCACTAGTCTTCTCATGCTTTGGAAGTACTCCTTGTCTTTGGTAGCATTTCTGTGACAATGTTCGCACAATTTCCCTAGGGGAGTAAGCATCCATTCATATCTTCTATTACTTTTTGAACAAAGTACCCCTTCATTCACCAACCTATTCGCCAAATTCTTGGTTGTTCTGCACACATGAACAAAATTAACAGTTCTCAAGGTTCTTAGGCAAGATTTTATGCAATCATAGACCTGCAATAATCACCAGTGATTCTACACTCTTTCTGGTTCTATGCCATTGCATATTTTCTTGACTGAATTAATTATCAATTCAGAGTCAGCTTCAATGATGGTGTTCTACCAGTTTGTTTCCATCAAGATTTCTAGGCATTTCTCTAGGGCTATGAGTTCTACCGTAATATTAGTAGCCTTCCCCAAATGACTATGAAATATGACTTTTATGTAACCTTGCTCATCTCTTAGGGCTCCACCATAACCAACCATCCCAGGGATTCCTTTAGAGGCACCATCTATATTGAATTTCAAAAAGACATAAGGGGGAGGTTGTCAAAAATCATTACCTATTGTTATATGACTTATTATCTTTCTTATTCCCTATGGAGAAGGTACCTATAGACCCAAATGCAATATTATTTGAGCATCGTAGTTTTGAGGTGGGTTCTTGGGGGGTTTCTTTAGCAGGGTGCCTACAGTCCCTTAGAGCTATATAATGATCAGAGCTATGATGCTCTGGGATGAGCCAATGGTGTTCTTGAAAATATTATTGTTGCATTTTTTTCAGACATCCAAGATTAGAAAGCCTGGAACTAATACCCAAGCTTTACTCACTATATCATTTTCAGAGAAGTTTCTTCTCCAATTCTTCAGAGTACCAGTGATGCTGAAATTGTCCCTGTCCGTTTTTTTGAAGACTGAGGCCACCCAATTCCACAAGGTGGAGGTGAAAGGGCACAGGTTGAGTAGGTGTTCCATGGTCTCTTCTTATGCTTCACATAACTGACATCTACCTGGACCTGCTACACCTATTTTCGAAGGTTTTCCCATGTTAGAATTTTATTATGTTGCACCAACCACATGAACAACTTGATTTTCATCTAGTGTGGGCTCTGCCAGAGATCCCTCCAAACCTTATCAGGGGTTGTAAAGTCAAGCCCTAGGTCCATTCTCTTGGCTTCTTTGAGATTATAGTTGCCTTCATTGTTTCTTCCCCATCTCAGATGGTCTGACGATGTTGATATCAAAATCTTTCTCTATTCCAAGATCACTGCAAGTGCTTCTGCCTGAGCCTTCAAAGAGGCTCCTTCTCTATATACGAGGTCCATCCATATTCTCCATTTTCCATTGTTCCTAGACAGATCCCAGAAGTCATTTACCCTGAGTAAACCTTTATTATTAGTGTCATTCTTGAGATTGGTAAGTTCCTCTCTTACCAGGTTAGGTTCCTGTTGCTAGTTGTCCTCCTAGAACCAAGCTATGTTTCCATCTCTGATCTCCCAGAAGCTATGTTTCTAAATAATAGCTCTATTATCCCATGATTTGTTCCAAATGTGGAAGCCTTTGATGAGCCCAGACATTCGAATGCGGTCCTTTTCGAAGGGGTTATCGATTCATTTAGCCATCTCCACCATAGTTTGGCCCCCAAAACTTTACTTAGGTTTTTAGGGTCATGTAGCCCCAAACCTCCATGTGTCTTGGGTTTACAAAGCTTATCCCATGCTACCAAGGCCCATTTATTTTTCTCTTCCCCTTTGCCCCATAGAAATTCCCTTTGTATATTTCTAATGTGCTGCAAAACTCCTTTAGGAGCAGGAATGACAGAGAGCATGAAGATGGGAATAGTTTGTAGGACAAATTTTGTTAGGACTAGCCATCCTGCTAAATTCAAAGACCTATTTGTCTAGTTTTGGACTTTGTCCTGGAGTTTATTAGTGATTGGCTCCCAAACTGCCTTGCTCAGGGGTTTGTCCATTAGAGGTATTCTCAGATATTTGGAAGGTATCTATTCTCTTTATAAGCTGAGAATTCTAGTGAGGGTCTTTTGAATAGCAATGTCAGTATTAAAAAATAAAATCTTAGATTTGGTAAGGCTTACCTCTGTACGAGCAACCATAACAAAGTAGTTTAGGATTTTCTTAAAAGCTTTAGCTTCCTTGATCATGAGTGAGTTTGAGACCCTAGATTTTTCCTTCTTCTTTGGTTGATTTAATCATGTTGCCTAAACTTTCCATCATGAGGATAAAGAGGAATAAGGAGAGTGGATCTCCTTGTCTTAGGCCTCTTGAAGGCCTAAAGGTTCTAGAAGGTGAACCATTAAGTAGGATTGAAAAACTAGATGTGGTTACAAGGGCCATTACCCATCTTATCCAGTTGTGGTCAAATCCATAAGCTTTTAGTACTTCCTTCATGTATGCCCAACTTAGCTTATCATAAGCTTTCGCTAGGTGTAGTTACATGATCATCTCTACTTGCTTATTGCTCTTGAGAGAGTGTACCACCTTGTGAGCTTGAGTGATATTATTTAGAATCTGTCTTCCTTCCACATATCCAGTTTGCTCCTCAGACACAAGAGTTGGAATAAGGGGCTTGAGCTTGTTTGCAATTACTTTAGATATAATTTTGTACACCACATTGCATAAGGCTATGGGTCTGAATCCATCTGGTGTCATGGCTCTTTCCTGCTTTTGAATCAAAGTTATGAAAGAGGCATTAAGCACCCTTAAAACAAATTTTTTCCTTGAGTCCTCCACCACATCAAGGATATCTTGTTTGACTATTTCCCAACATGCTTTGAAGAAGTCTACATTGAACCCATCCAAGCCTGGAGCTTTCCCATTTTGCATCTCTCTAATAACTTCGATGACCTCCTCTTCAATCACTAGCCTATTAAGATTGTGATTGTATTCTCTAGATACAAGCTTGGGAATGTGCTTTGTGAAGTTCTTGATAAATTGTGATATGTCTATGGGAAGTTCATCAGCTATGCTTTGGAAATGTTGTTCTAGAACAGATTCTATTTCTTTGTGGGAGTTGAGCTATTTTCCATGAGTATCTCTGAGTATTGAGATCCTGTTATGAGACCTATGATCCATGGTTGACTTGTGAAAAACCTTTGTATTTATTTCTCCTTATTTTAACCATTTCACTCTCGATTTCTGTCCCCATAAGATCTCCTCTTTCATGAATTTTTTGTCCCATTCCTATTGTAGATAGTCATCTTGAACTTTCCTTTGCTCGGTAAATCCATCTGAGGTGAGGACCTGGTTAATTTATTGAAGTTTCTTTTCAACTTCTTTTTTGGCTTTGGAGATATTTCCAAACTCATTTCTGTTCCAATATTTGAGCCCGAGTTTGATGTGTTTTAGTCTCTGATCCAAAAGGAACATGTTAGTTCCCTGAATGGGCATATCTTCTTCCCACCATTTACTTATATTGTTGAAGAAGTCAGGGTGGGTTAGCCAAATGTCTTCAAACTTGAATGGTCTATTTCTCGGAGTGCCTATAGCAGCAATTTCAAGTTGGATAGACCAGTGATCTGAGCCTCCAAAAGGGAGGATTAACATAGACAGGTTGGGGACTGTGAGAATGAGGTCCTTAGAGATTATGAATCTGTCAAGTTTAGAGGCAACTTGAGAAGCCCCTACCCGCTTATTATTCCAAGTGAAGATAGCATTTATGGTATCCATATCTACTAGCCTCATGTCATTTAGAAAATTCTGAAAGGCTATGGAGTCTCTACCTAGTATTCTAGTACCACCTTTCCTTTCTGTAAGAGATCTAATCATATTAAAATCTCCTCCTAGAATCCATGGCATAATAAGGTATATTTCTCTTAGCTTCTCCAGTAAGATAAAAGCCTAAGTTTGTCTTCAAGTTTTTGAGGACCATATACATTAGTGATTAAATAGACTTCCTTATCACCTAAGGGTTGGATAACCATTGATAAGTAATTCCTGGATGCTTCAACATCTACGATTCCTAGTTTCTGAGGGTTCCAAAGTGTGAGAATCCCTCCTGCTTTGTTGTCTACTTTAACTTCTAGATATTCATACTTGATGAGCCATTTTCTATGTATCTCTCTTATTTTATCCATTGAACACTTTGTTACCTAGATAAATACCATATCTAGTTTTTCTTCTTTTATTCTATTGCTAAGATTTCTCTGTTTCCTTTTACTTCCTAGACCCCTAATATTCCATGTTGTAAGCTTCATTATGAAAGATTTGTAAATGAGTAACTAGTGAGATATTTCATCTTACCTGAGTTGACCATTAGTTTCCCACATTCTATCAGTAGTTCATTCTATATTTTTCTTCCTCTTTTCCTTCATGGGTTCTTGGGAGCGTGTCTTGATGTAGCCTCCATCATTTTTACTCCTCTATTTTCTTGGTTATCTTGGTTTCTTTTGATTCCAGAACCCTTTGTTTGAGATCTCCAAAGGAAGAGCTATTGTAATTTGTCGAACTCCTCTTGAGGTAGAGAATCAACACCTTTGGTGGTTCCCTATTCCAAGAACTTTTCTAGATCAAGATTCTCCCTTTCAATAATTTCTTACAAGTCGTGGTTCTCCGTTCCAACCTCACTTGGGGTCATCTCTTGGTCCATGTCGAGTTCCATAGTGGTTTTATGATCCTCCTTTAGTTTTATGTTGACAGGAACATCCTCCATTCTATCATCTTTTTCCTTCTCTGTTGGACTATCCTCTAATGTCCGGTTCATTCCAGTGTTCTAATATTCTTCTTCTAATATCTTGAATCTATTATAACCTATTTGCTTATACTCGTAGATTTTCTTCTGGTTCTTTTTCCCTCCTTTCCCTTTGCCTCCCACCTTGGTAAAGCCTTCAGTATCTTTGCCTGTGTTGGTTTTGATATTACTCTCCATTTTGTTTAATGGGTAGTCTCTGAAGAGGTGCCCATGTTCATGACATTTGCGACATCTGAATGGGGAATGTTCATAGTCCATCATCTACACCCATTCTTTGTCATATACTTCTAGAATGATTTCGTCCAAAAGCGCTCCAGATAGGTCCATTTCTATGCATATTCGGGCAAACGAGGTATATTTTCCTCGCATAGTCGCTTCTGATATTTTTAAAAAATGACCTAGTTTATTTCCTATGGCGTTTAAGGATTCTAATAGCCAATAATATAAAGGTAGGTAGTAGAGTCTTATCCATACCAGTACTACTGTTGAAGCCTTGTGCTCCGGGACAAAATTCATCACCCATGGTCACATGTATAGGCCTACCGCAACATAAAAATATGGTCCTCCTTCGAACACTCTGTCTTTGTCTCCAATGTTTGTGAACACTACTGTGAAGAAACCCTTGGACCCAAGGTGAAGATTTATTCCCCCCTTAGTTTTCTAGTTGTACTTTATCCAAGCATGCAGAGCCTTCTCTGTTGGCCATAGCCCCATAAATTTGCATATTATGATATAAGTCATCATGTGATCCCTATACACCTGCAGCACCGGGTCACTTAAAACCATCTGGGATGTGATGGTAGACATAGGTTTACAAAAACCTGTCATATTCTTGTGCTCAGTTCTTTGCCTGCCTCCTCCTGTACTTTTCTCTCCTCTGACTTCCTCCAGATTCTCCTCCTGTTCCTATGAATTTATATTTTTATGTTTTTTCTGTGTTGCCCCTCCCAGTTTCTACCTCCAATGTTTTATTGAAATGGCTCGACACTCCCTGACTGTAGGAGGGTGTGAAACTCCCCCCTCCTTGCCCCTCCATGGTAACCAGCTCTGAACCCTGTTGCAAACCCTAGTTTGTTTTCCCCGCAGCACCCGAATTCCTTTAGGATTATCATACCTTGGGGTTTTATTATTAACCCCTTGGATTTATTATTAACCCCTTGGCTTTATTATCAACCCCATAGGTTTATAATATCAATATGTTGGGTTTATAATGTCAATCCATTGGGTTTATTAATCTAAGGGTTCATATTCCCATGGTATAATTTTATTTTTAACATTTGTAATTAATATTAATCCCTAAGGTTTAATATTATTCCATTGAATTTATAATTTCTTAGATTTTTAGTATTAAACCCAAGGAATTGTATGGTTAATCATGTTTTACCATGATTGATTCTTAAATCTAAAGAATCTTTGCCACGATGTTACATTGCACCATGGTTGACCATGATTGATTCTCATATTAAGACAATATTCATCACAATGCAATGTTGGATCATGGTTGACCATAATTGATATTATAAACTGAGGGGAATAACAAACCCTAGGGATTAATACTAAAAACCCAAGGGATTATAAACATAAGGGATTAATATTAAACCCTGCGATATAAGGTATATTAAAGCCTAAGGTATATAAACCCTAAGATAAGTCTTATAAACCCTAAAATAAACATGGTTGACCATGGTTGACAATGGTTGACCATACTTGAACATGGTTGACCATGGTTGATCACAATCTGGTGTTGGACCATGTTTGAGCATGCTTGACCATGATTTATTTTCAAATTGAGAGAATATTTGTCACAATGTGACATAAGACCATAATTAACCATGGTTTATTATGATAGTGAAACAATATTCATGACAGTGTGATGTTGGACCATTCTTGAACATTATTGAATTTATAAAACATGATTGACCATCAAGTATATTATAAACCCAAGGGAATAATAAACACTGGGGATTAATACTAAAAACCGAAGGGATTGTAAACATAAGGGAATAATATTAAACCTCGGGAATATGAACCCTTAGATTAATCAACCCAAGGGATTGATATTATAAACCCGAGGGATAAAAATTATAAACCAAAAGCATATAACCTTGAGATAAATATTATAAACCCTAAAAGCAACATGCTTGACTATGATTGATTTCCATATTGAAACAATTCTTGTCACAATGCAACATTGGAGCATGATTGACCATGATTGATTTTCGTATCGAGACAAACATTGTCACAATGTAACATTGGACCAAGGTTGACCATGATTGATTTTCATATTGAACCAATCATTGTCACAATGCAACATTCGACCATGGTTGACCATGGTTTTCTCTGATTGACAATGGTTGATCATGATTGATATTGAAGATGAAAATGAAGAAGAAGATGAAGATGATGGTTAACGTCCACTGAGACCAAATAATGATCTATCGGACCTAAAAAGACAAATTATTTATTTTGATTTAAGATTTTATTCCTATGCTCAAAAAGCTTGGAGAGAAGCCTCCCGAGTTCATTATAATTTTGGCATTGTAAAAGGCTAGGAAGGTCAGTATTGTAACAAAGGTTGTGAAATTGAGATCTAATGTGGTTGTAAGCAGGGCACTCTAAGAGGAAGTGGTTTTCATCCTCGATGCTCCTATTCTCACAAATATGACAGATCCTTTCTATCCATGGCGTTTTAGGAACTACCCAGCGGCCAGTTTCACTATGGAGCTCATGAGAATTCGTTCTAATCTTTGCTATATTAATTTTCTTTTTTGAGCTAGTTAGAATAGAGAGATACTTTTGGTCTTCAAGGGTGGGGTTGATGACCTTCTTATAATAACTTAATTTTCTTTTAGACGCTAAATCTTTCTCACACCATAACTTCTCTTTGAACTTAGAAGTAACAATATCTTTAATGTTATTTATGTTTTGCAAAGCATCGTTCTCATTGATCTCCCAATAGTTTAACCAGGCCCTTGTGTCCTTATGCCATCCTCGGTTAAGCCTTAGGTGATTTTGGCTGGAATTTAAAGCTAGCTTAGGAAGTCTATGATTGTCTATGTTATTGAGCTTGTGCTTGTACATCATAAACCTGAGCATAGCTAGGCTCTCAATAGAAGAAAGACCGGCTTCTATAAGGAGAATAGGATATGGTGTATTACTTTTAATTTTTAGGTTATAAGTTATAAAACGCTTCTGGATTTGCTCAATCTTCCTCCATGATTCTCTGGAGATGCTACAGCCCCAAACTTCACAGCCATATAAGATAACAGGAGTGACTAAAGTTTCAAAGAGGAACTTCTTTTTATCCCACATTACGAGGTTTGCTGTTTTACAATTATTTTCAAGACCAAAATAAGCTTTCCATCCCCCATTGATCCTTTTCTCAATGCTATGGTTCCAGTTGAGCTTGTGATGGATATCAATTCCTAGGTACTTGTAAGAATACACTTCCTCCAAGTTATTATTGTCATACGTAAAATTAGCGCAAGTGTCCTTCTTAGATTTGATAATCATAACTTTTTTTTTGTCTGTGTTAACAGTCATACCCATGGTAGAGCAGAAATCCTTAAGAAGCTTGAGCTGCTTATCAAGATCAGAAGGGCACATTGCCAGAAGAACAATATCGTCAGCATAGAGAAGAAGGATAATGACTATCTCAGCTAAGATTTTGCCACCACATCCTGCTTCTTCTAAATAACCTTCGAGCTTATTGATGTAAATGCCAAATAGAGTAGGGGAGAGGGGGAAACCTTGTTTAACTCCGATGTTACATTTAATATCTTTTGACCACCCCTCATTGTTCTTTAGCTTGGCAATTACATTCTCGTATAGCCTTATAGCAGCAGCTCTTAACTCAAGGGGAACCTTTAGCTCTTCTAACCTATTCCAAAGGTTGTATCTAGGAACCGTATCAAAAGCCTTTCTAAAGTCTACAAAGCAGCAGAATAAATTGGATTTATCATTACGACATTCCTCCGCAATGATCCTTAGCGTAACAAGGTGATCTGTTGTTGAGTGATGCCTTCTGAAACCTGCTTGGCCTTTAGCCCGCTTACCTTCACTTTCAACCCATATGCTTAACTTTTTTTCTAGAATACTACCATATAATTTGGCTAAGAGAGGGCTGATCATAATTGTTCGATAATT
>APFE030599021.1:3013-52990 GCA_000404065.3 Pinus taeda
AAATACAGAGGACATATGTCAGAGATACCCTAATTTATGTCCATTTTGAAGACCTTTACAATATGTTTTGTATATATATTTACTTCACTACAGTCAGAGACTCAGAAACATTTTGAATGATTATGGGTGAACATGAAACTTTATGGCGTAATATATGTTTAAATTTCGGCTGGTACATGGATACCAAAATAATATATGTGGTTCGTTTTACTAAATTATAGTTGTCAAATAAGGTTAAAGGCCGTTAAATGATTTTAATTCTGATAGAAATTAAAACAATATAAATTTGTTTCATTTATGCATGTCAAAAATGAGCAACTGAAGTGGAAGACAGGAAGTGAATACATCCTAAATAAAAGTCCAACTACATGCATAGAATATGACAAATTATGCTATGCTGTAGTATCATATGTAAAGAATACATGAGTTATTTTGAATACGCTGATGCACATTTTACAAATGCATGGGTAAGTGTATGATTGCAGATAAACTTGCAGATAGACTATGATTGCCGATAAATGATCTAATTTCCGGGATGACCACGTGATGACAGAACCTCAGACCGATTAAAGCTCAAAGTGATTCTATGATAGGGTAGTAGCCCAAATTTTACTGGGAGGTGTGGAGGTGTTACCCACCGTTTATCCTCCGAACCTTGGAGTCATGGGAGGACTGTGCGAGTGACGCTCCCCTAGACGTGTGATGATGACTGCCGGATGCCTACTGGGAATCAGGTCGATATAGCCGACGCTGTTACCTTCGTGTTATGAATGGTTAGGTCAGTAAAATTGACGCCATGGCATACTCTAGTAGAGGACGGATAGGATGGGAGCAGAAGAGATTAGGGAGCATAGGATGAGTTTGAATAGCTTGGGGACCTGGATAGAAAAGGTCATGTCCATTAAAACCTTGAACCTAAAGCTCTAACTTCGGGACAAAGTTTTCAGAAGGGGGGATGTATGTAACAACCCATTAATAAAATTTTAAACTTTAAAACTTTAAAATATATGTATATATATGTTAACTTTTATAAAGTATATAATTAGACTTTATAATATGAATTTATAAAACAGATCATTAAACTTTATAACATATATAAAGAAATGTTATAAAATATATCACTTAACTTTATAACATATATAATTTAAATGTTATAAAATATATCACTTAAACTTTATAGCATATATAATGTAAATGTTATAAAATGTCAATTAAACTTTATAACATTTATAATGTAAATTTATAAAAGATATCAGCGAACTTTATAACGTATATACAGGAAATGTTAAAAAACATAAAGGGAATTTATAAACGTAAATCTAAGCTGTCCTAAAGAATCTATATATATACCACAGTCCATTAATAAAGACGCGTCCAACCAACTGAATACTTATTACAGAGCGCAGAGGAAAGTAAGAAATATCTGAGAGCCATCAATGCGTGGAAGGCGGTGGCTGCAAGTGGGAGGGCGGCCACCGCCAGGCTGGTAAATAAATAGCAGAGGCCTGAACCGAGAGAGGGGGGGAAAAACAAGAGAGGAGCAGAAAGAACCAGGAGCAGAAATTCACCAGGAGAAAACCAGGAGGAAGTTAATTATCCATTGGAAGAGCTTTAAGCTGTTTGAGGTTCTGGGCACGGAGGGACAGAGAGCTTCTGTTGTGAAGTTTTCTGGATTGAGCAGCTAGGTTTGCTCAATCTGGCTGGGTGGTATTGGTCTCCTGGAGACTGGATCAAAACAGCCACGACAGCACCAGCAGAATCAGCAGCACCAGCAGAATCAACCGCAGTTGAGGTAAGTACAAATTTAAATTCTTCAGGCTTTCTGTACTTTAGATTCTAGTTACTGTTTTTGGTCATTACAAATATGAGACCAACGATTGCATTTTCACACTCTGTATTATAAATGAAGAGGTTAGGCAGTACTCTTCTAAAGTAATCTGTTGACTTTTGGACTGTTGGAAAGGTTTTGACTTTGTACCATACTTCCAAGGGACTCCTTGTTTCAGAGGCTTCATGATATTGGCATCCTTGATTCTCTCATCACATCTAATGCAAGACTTTTATTAGCAGGCTTTGCACTTCTTAGGATCTTTCTAACATCATCAATGGCAAGATTGGGGTTAAGCAGAGATCCCCATATTACTAAACTTGTTTAGTTTTTATGTTGACGAACTAGACGTCCACCACAAGGTACACACACATGTAGAAGATGGCTGCCTTACTAGATCAGGTTTTGATAGCTATTCTGTGTATGCAACTGATGTCATCTTCTTAAAATCTTCCCTAAAGGGTTTCACTACATCTAAAAATCCTATATCAGATTTTCATTTCATTTGCAGAGTGTTCGAGATTGAGATAATCACAACTTAGAGCTATTTGGGAGTTGATTACATAGGCCCTGAGTGCTGCTAGAGATCTGTTGCCCAACCTCAACTTAGCAAAGGGGTTTGGGTCTCTTTCCATGCATAACATGCATCTTTTCTATACAGTCATCAAGCCAACCATTCTCAATAGGGCCAAGACATAGGGCCCTAATCATTACCTGTTGATTAAGCTCACATGGAGTGAGTACAATCCTCATGCTACAACAGATGATCTGATGTAAGCATATGGTACTAGGAGTGATCATGCACATTAAGTTTGGCACACATCACATGCACCTTTAGAGAATTCCCATATTGATTTCCTTTCTTCATAGGGCTTGCACGATGATTCAATGTTAGGTCATGATAGATACCCTTACCTAGCCCTCTCCTATTTATGGAGGTAGCTTCCACCCCTTCAAGATGACATTGAGTTTGGTTCTTTGAAGCCTCCTTGTTGCTTTAGTCCATTGGCATATCCATCAAGTCTTTTGCTCCCTTTAGTTATTCTTTGGACACCCCTAGCTACATTCCTCCCACATCAAAGGAAGATAAGGGGCACCATTCATTGACAATACATGCAAACCACTTGGATTTCCCACTCCTATGTTCCTCGTCCTAAGATGACCTACTATGAGATTTTTCTGCAGATGACAGATCTTCTTGTTGTTGCTCAAAACTGTACATTGGAAATGGTGAAAGCTCTAACCCACGTCGTGCAATCCAATTGGAACCTTGATAGGTCACCCACTATCACCTCATCAGCCTACCTTCACTTCTTTAGACCGACTCTCCTTTGACTCCAAGGGGAGATTCCCTACCAAGATCATTAAGGCTGGTCAAGAAGAGCACAAGGTAGTTTTAGTGAAAGATTTTCTGAATTTTCAGGTTTTATAAAGGAAGAAGAAAAAGTGATGGAGGAACTTGAAGACCAGTGTCGATATCCTTCAATGGCAATGGAGTCAAGGGGAATTGAGTGGCAAGATGAAAGCAAGATAAGATCCTCTTAAGTCAATATCGTTGGTTGAATTCAAAGGATCGGGTTTGGTCTTGGACAGAAATCACCCCCACTATTGAATTAACCCTCTTGTTGGTGTCTCTAGCCTTCAACCCCTGAGTGGTGTATTTGAGACTCTGCATAATTCAGAGCTCCCCTTAAGAGATGGTCAAGTTGCTTGGATCAATCCACCTACAAGCAAAGGAAGTCAAGTAGGGTCCTCCCCAAGTTGTCTCCTTCCACGCAACTACGTAGCCCTTCAATGGCAATGATTGTTAGCCCTAATGTAATTTTCTTCATCACCAAGAATAGTTACAATGAAATATGCCCAGGAACAAATATAAACTAAAAAGATAGAAAAAGCATTCACTCTACACGAAAAAGCCCTCAACAAAATTTGCTCCCAAAAAAAGTTTCCATCAATCTCAAGGAGAGGAGTGCACCCATGATCCAACCATGATTACAAATGAGGAAGTAACTCTCTTTATATTGATCAGGTTCTAATTTCCTTTACAGTAAAAAGAAAAATATATTATTTTTAAGGAGATCCCTAGATCTAGCATTGAAAAAGCTAGGCCAAGTCTTGTGGTGATTTGGGGTAGCATCGTATGTGCTCTAGCCACGAAATTTGGTGGAAAGGTTGGGGCACATGAGATCTCCAGTACCCAGAAAGAGTTTGGGCAAATTCTAAACATTTCAGGAGATATTAACATAATTAATATTTTTAATGGAGTCCCTAAGTCTAAACTTAGGGAAAATAAAATATTAATGTGTATTAATATGAAACTGTGTTAGAATGGTCCAAAAGACATGGATCAAGCTAGATCTAATCTTAGCCGTTGATTAGGGACTTAATCTCGGCCGTTGATATGTCAATGAGAACAGAGAGACAGAGAGGCAGAGATAGTGCCGGGAGAGCAGCGCAGTAGCCAAGTAGAATGACGTAGATCCAACCAGGGACTCATGCAGAGGCAACTGGGAGTTGCGCAGAGCCTTAGAGAGGCTAACATAGCTGATGCAAAGGGCCAGAGGGATGACGCAGGGCATCCCAGGACTGACGCAGGGCATCCCAAGGTTAGCGTAGACCCATCCAGGGTGACGCAGGGCTAGCGTGAGACAGAGAGGGGCTGATGCAGTCCAGAGAGGGGTTGACTCAATCCAGAGAGAGGCTAACGCTAGGGTTTCTAGAGTAGATTTGTGCTGAGTAGCCGCCGGAAGGATTATCCGGGGTTTCAGCCAGAAAATTAGTCAGAAACTAAGAGCTATTATTGCCAAGGAAATTCTCTATTGGGTGGGCCAGTTTCGGCACCCAGATTGTACTCTAATATTGCTTAATAAGAAAACCCTCAGATAGCTGCACTAGTTTTCCCACATTGAGTTTTTCCAGGGACATTAGTCCAAAAATAATGGTGTCATATGGCATGTTTGTTTCTGTTTCTTTTAGTTGCTAATCTGTAATATGTTGAGCATGCACTAATGTTTATTTTCAGTATTTACATTGTAAATAACTTGTTAAGTAAAATAACAAGTAGGTAGGAATAAATAAGATAAAGTGCATGGAGGGTTTCTAACTGAGTAAACTTAGAAACTTCAACATCTTGCTTCTAGAAACTAAAACTATTGTTGATTTTTGGGTAGCATTAGATGTGCTTTAGTTTCAAAATTTTGTGGAGGGGCTAGAACACATGAGATCTCCAAGACCTAGAAATTGTTTGGTGAAATTCCACACGGATTATATTTTATTAAAATAATTAATATTTTTAATGGGGTTCCTAAGTCTAAACTTAAGAAAATTAAAATATTAATGGGTATTAATGAAAATATGGGTGAGAAGCTTCTAAGAGATGAGGATCAAGTCTAATTTAATCTTAGCCGTTGATTAGAGATTAAATCACGGCCATTGATATCTCACCAGGAAAAGTATAAATGAAGACTTGAGAGTCATTTGGAGACACATTGGGCAAATACTCGGTAACCTGAGGGAAATCAATTCTCAAGGAGTAAGAGTTCGATTTCAGAAAGAGAGTTGTAGGGTGAAGGAAGAGGAGTGTATTAGCATCAGTTGGAGACTGAGGAGGAGGGGACGCAGTGCATCAGAGGGACAGTGCAGAGGAACAACTCAGACGGGCAGCGTAGCAAGGGACGCAGTCCTCACGTAGAGATGACGCAGTGGAGGCTAGAGGGTCTCTTGGGTGTCAGAATTTCTCCAAGGGGTGGAGGAAAATTATCTTAGGTGTTTTCTCAGAGGTTTCTCTATGTTCTACAAATCATTCCTTGTAGAGAGATTGTTGTTGAAGAATAATAAATGAACCCTCATCTACTGCACTGGTTTTCCCGCATTGGGTTTTTCTGGGGACTATTCTCCAAAAATAACTGTGTTGATGTGATTGATTCTTGTGCTTGTATTTCACTGTTCTTTTCTCTATGCTATTATGTGACAACTGCAGTATGTGAAAATTCCTAATCCTCAAGGAACCCCTACTGCAGCAAATCTGAATCTACTTCACCTACTTGATTTATACATTATCAAATTATTCTTCTGAACGCTGAAGCAAATTACTTCTGTAGCCTACACTAATTAAATGTTTGATCTCATGAAACAAAAAACAAAGAAAAGAACAAGGTACATAAGACACACTTATTTTTGGACACAATAGTCCCCGGAAAAACCCAATGTAGGAAAACCGATGGAGCAGCTCTGAGGGTTTATTATTATGCAGGAGAAATATTTGAATACAAATCTAGGATGCTCATCTAGCAATCCTTTACAAAGAAATACTGGACAAAATCCTGGTGAAATGATCTCACCCTATCATTCGAGAAATAGTGACCAATCTTCAGCTCTGGGAGGCTTTGCATTGCCCTCTAATAGCCTCTCGACACTCTGGGCAGCTTCTGCATCACCACTGCTGGGTATTACGCTGCCTCTCTGCTCTGAACCTTCTGCTGTCTGAGAATTCGACTTTCTTGCCTCCAGTCTCACAACCTGGTTCTCGGCAACTGCAAATTGAATTCATCCTGTAGAATTTCAAATTCCCCTCACTGATTGCACTGCCTTTGCATCAGCAATACGTAGGCCAGTGTCAACCCTCCTCTCGACGTCTTTATGTCCTCTCTTTGCCTTGTATTCTAAGGAAAGTCCTCATCTCGGATTCTCACTGCCCCTCTGCTACAGAATGATCACCTAGTTCGAATTTCTCAGCTTCCTAGCACCAGAAATCAAACTGTAGATCAAATTGTTCTCACCGTGTGTGTTTCCAAATGAACCCCAAGCCTCCATCTTATACTTTTCCTGTTGAGTCTTCAATGACCGAGATTAAGTCTCTAATCAATGGCTAAGTTTAAAACATGACTTGATTTGCCTTCTAGATCATTCTCACCCATATTTTGATTAATACCCATTAATATTTTAATTTCCCTAAGTTTAGACTTAGGAATTCCATTAAAAATATTAATTATTTTAATAAAATACAATCTGAGTGGAATTTCACCAAACGGTTTCTGGGTTCTTTAGAACTCATGTGCCTTAGCCTCTCCACCAATTTTCAAGGTTAGACCACTTCTGATGCTACCAAAAACTAACACTCCCTCTTAGCGAGGAAAGTGATCTAGCAACAATGTCCACTTGCATGCTGCTTAGCTTCTTAAGAACCTCCTTTCTGCATTGTTGTTGCCACCAACACTGTGTTGCTACTGCTATTGTACTGCTGCCCATGACATTGCCACTCCCACTGCTACATCTGTACTATAGCTCCCTCTCAAACGCTGCATTTGCTATGCTGCTAACACTGCATCCGTACTGCAACTCACTTGTTGAGAGAAGCAACTGAAAAACATCCAAAATTAACTCAACTTAATTGTGTTCAGCATAATACAATGAATGTTGGAATCTGACTGCTACTAGTCTCTAACCCTCTCAATCTTCTGCATTGTTGCTGACTTCTACACTGTGCCAACTGCACTACTGCAACCTTGCTCTGTGCTAATCAGTCTCTGGTCCCAAGCTACTGCATTTGTCCTCCAAACAATCCACTACATCATCTGACACTAAGTCCATCTCGCTACTGCTAAGTCTTGGGCTCCCGTAGCAAGGAATTGATCCAAGAGGTGGACTCCTCAAGGATCCTGCCAACATGTAGTCTTCCCGACTACAGCTCAATATTGCCCCATTTCCCTCCTGGAGATGCGTGGGCACTCATGGCAAACTCATCCTCATCTATCTTCATGGCTGCAACTTTTGGATGATGCTTATCATCCTTATCCTTTTGCTTCAAAGGACACTGAGATGCAAAGTGACCCATCTTGCCACATTTGAAACATTTCAACTTCGAAATGTCCTTCTTCCGCTTTTGTTATCCTTTTGATGCTAGAGCTGTTTTTTCGTCCTCCTAGTTCGTCTTTTTGCCACTCCCACTGTTGCCATTGAGGTTGACCTTCACTAGGTCCCTCCTTAACTCCTCCTGTTAAAGAGCAGTCCACATCTCTTCCCATGTAGTCTTTCCCTGCCCAATATGCTTTGGGCGAATACTTTCCATTCATCCGAGACTCCATTCAGGGCTATCCTCACCATCGCGGTTGACTGAGGAGTGGACCCCACTATAGCAAGCTCGTCTCTAGTGTCCTAAAGACGTTGAAGATAGAGGTTAACCCGTACTCCTTTCTACATCAAACTCTGTTGCAACTTCTGTTCTAAATACATCTTTCATTGTTCGGAAGAGCCTTCATATAGAGATGACAAGGCTTCCCACATCTCCCGGGCTGTATCCTTGCACTGCAAGTGTGAGATCACATGATCTCAAACTCCATTGAGAATGAGCCTCTTGCCTTCCCCTGCTCGGCCTTGTACTTCTTCTTTTGATTGTTGTCAGCAGGAACAACTACAACACTTTTGACGTAGGCCTCAAGATCATATTCCTCCAGAACAACTAAGATTTTGGTCTTCCATATGACATAATTGGAGACTCCGTCCAACCTGTCCTAATCTCTGAGCCCATGCAATGCCATCTCACCCAACTGTCGAACTAAATCCTCTAGTCACTGCTTAGTCACTGCTTAGCACTGCTCCACTGCTCAGCAAGTGAGAAATTCGAACTTTCTGGCGGAAAGTTCTTTGAGGAGAAAATTCCCCTTCTACATGTCTTCGTTTTTTTCTAGCAGATTTCTGCCCCAGCAGAAATTGCGCCCTTCAAGCACTGCGCTGAGGCTCTATGTCACTCCCTCTGCCTCTGCAAACTCATGAACTGGAAATTGTACCTCTGTAGTCTCACTCAGAGAGAGATTTCCTCAGATCTACTTCCCGACAAGGACTGTGCAATCCCTTCAAGGGGATTCGAATTGTTGCCAAGTGCAACTTTTAGTGTCACTGCTCAGCACTGGATCTGCTCTTCCTGTTTCAAAATCAATGCTCTGATACCATGTGAAAATTCCTAATCCTCAAGGAACCTACTTGATTTATACATTATCAAGTTATTCTTCTGAATACCAAAGCAAATTACTTCTGCAACCTACACTAAATAAATGTTTGATCTCATGAAACAGAAAACAGAGTTAAGAACAAGATACATAGGACACATATATTTTTAGACACAATAATCCCCGGAAAAACACAATGCGAGAAAACCAGTGCAAAAACTCTAAGGGTTTATTATTATGCAGGAGAAATATTTGAATACAAATCTACGATGCTCATCTAGCAATCCTTTACAGAGAAAATACTCGACAAAAGACTGGTGAAATGATCTCACCCTATCACCAGAGAAATATTGATTGATCCTCAGCTCTGGGAGGTTCTGCGTCACCCTCTGATAGCCTCTGGAGTCTGCATCAAATTGTATCACCCTGGGCAGCTTCTGCATCACCCATGTTGGGTATTACACTACATCTCTGCTTTGGATCTTCTAATGACTGAGAATTCGACTTTCTTGCCTCCAGTCCCATACCCTGGCTCCCGACAACTGCAAATTGAATTCCCTCTGCAGAATTTTGAATTCCCCTCACTGACTATGCTGCCTTTGCGTCAGCACTGCATAGGCTAGCATTAAGCCTCCTCTGGAAGTTATGTCCTCTCTCTGCCTTGTATTCTCTGGAAAGTCCTTCTCTAGGATTCTCATTGCCCCTCTGCTGCAGAATGATCACCTAGTTCGAATTTCTCAGCTCCCTAGCCCCAAAAATCGAACTTTAGATCAATTTGTTCTCTCTGAGTGTGTTTCCAAATGAACCCCAAGCCTCCATCTTATACTTTTCATGTTGAGTCTTCAACGATTGAGATTAAGTCTCTAATTAACAATTAAGATTAAAACATGACTTGATCTGCCTTCTAAATCATTCTCACCCATATCTTGATTAATACCCATTGACATTTTAATTTCCCTAAGTTTAGACTTAGGAACTCCATTAAAAATATTAATTATTTTAATAAAATACAATCCAGGTGGAATTCTACCAAACAGTTTATGGGTTCTTTAGAACTCATGTTCCTTAGCCTCTCCACCAATTTTCAAGGTTAGAGCACTTCTGATGCTACCAAAAACTAACACAATAGAATTTACTTTGATGTTTATTGAAGGGTTTTATAAATAACTTATTGTGTAAAATAAGTTGGAAAAATAAATCAATTACTGTTGTAGAATTTTGTACTAGAAATTTTCACACCTATTACATAACTCTAAAATAATTAAAGAGATAGAAAAGTGGCCTTGCCACATGTACAATAATGATGATTGTTGCACTCATTTTGACAAAGTTCTGAGGAAGCAGATGTACCATATTTTTCTTCAAAGGTTCGAGATCATCAGCGATCAGCACTATGTTATTGTAAACCCATTCTACAAATTTTTAATGTAAATGATGCTAGTAAGACCATGAATGTATGTAACAACCTAGGTAAGCCTATTATTTTGGTGATAATTTCATCCTAGGAGGTTTTTCGTCTCATTGACTCATCTGTGTTTCTAAACATGGATGGTCGGCAGAGTTTTTTCCTCCAACCTCATGTCAAAGCTAGGGTGGAATCTGTTGTTAAATTCTTAGGTGAGTCCTAGTGTTTTAGTTGAGTTTTATGTAAAAGTGATTTGGGAATAATTTAAGCTAATTGGCTAAATTATTTTATTACAAATCACTTGGTCTATTAGATCATACTGTGTCACAGAATTGGTTATGTAATTTGAGAGTCTAAGCTGAAAGGATACCCTTTGAGGGTTGAATTCATAAAAATCTTATGTAAAAAATATTTTAGTGCATGGTTCCTCATACTTAGACACCATGGCTAAAATATTAGAGGGTGGAAAAAATATTTAATCCCCTCAAGTGTCAATTAATTAATTTTTTTGGCAAAATTAAATTAAAATCCTAAGCCAAGAATTTAATTAATTAGAGTCAAAATTAAAATATCTAGAGAAATTAAATTGTCCGAGTGGAAAAATTCGTGGGTATCAAAAGAATTACTTTTTGGAGGTCCTCCACCAAGGGAATATTGGATATTTCAAGAAAAATTGAACCCTTGGACCTTGGTGGTTAAGTCAAAGTCAAATTTTTGAGAAAATTAACTCAAAATAACTAATTTTGAACTAATAAAAGTGGAATTAAATAAGAAATTCGAAAATTCCTCAAAAATAAAATTTCAATGGCTAAGATTAAAAGATGATCAAGTATTTTTTTACGGCCAAGATTATTTTGACGAGCATCAAGCCAACTAGCTGTTATTTTTCCACTTAGAAGATTTACCTATGTATAGAGAGTCATTTGTGTCTCAAATATATCTAAGATATGGCTAAGAAATTGTTGTTGAAGCATTGATGTAACACTACTGCCCCGTTGGGAACATTTATTTGAATCATAATAAAGACTTTGGCATGCAGTTCAAGGTGTTCAGTGTGCGTTAATTTGTGGTATGTGCTGGGTACGAACTTTCCTATATTGTGTTGATTAATGCTAAAATTTGTCTCTCATTAAATGTGGATAAAGTCATTTTATTGATAGATTTAGGGTTTATCTTAGATGATTTGATTCGCCATATTGTCTAACAAAATTTCTGGAGAAATATATACAGCGTTTGTAGGTTCCCTAGTCCTTGGTCTCCAAGTTGACAAACCATGGGCATGAACCGACTTTGTTTGAATTCCAAATATTTATGTTGTTGATTTAAATTTCGCTAAGGCTATGCTGTGCATTAATTTTTTGAATTGTTTTTAGCCATTTATCAAAGAAAATACTCCATTTAAATTATTTCTCAAAATTTATTTCAAAACCATTGTATATTTGTAAATTTTGTAAATAGATTTGCAAAATAATTTTGTATATTATTTTTGCTAATTGGGGTTTTGGGGTTTTTAGATTTTTGTATATATTGGGGTTTTGGGCATCTGTAAATCTATTTGTGCAGGTGAGATCAAGAGTAGAAAGTTGGAATAGAGCTAGATCTAGGCCCTTGAGGGTAAGATGTAGTATCTAAAACTTTTTGCAGGGCTAGCGATTGAAGAAATCAAGTAGAATTACAGATTTGAAGGAATAGAAATTTTTTGAAGTTGGGGTTTCATGTTTTAGGCCTCCTGGGTTTGGATCTAGCCCCTCCAAGGCCAACATTGGCCTCAAAACACCCTGCGTCAGCCCTTTTTCCCTTTGTGTCATCCTTTTAGGCCTTTTTAGGGTTGTTCGTACCCTCTAGGGGCCTCAGCCTCCCCCTTTTAGCCCTAGCGATTTCCAAGGCCTTGAAAGGCCTAGTTGTGGGCTCTAGGCCACACGGTTGCCCTCCCAAGCCCTAGAACACTGCCTCAAAGGCCAATTGTGGCCCTTTTAGGCCATGATTTTCTCTCCTTCCTCAGTATCGAGCCCTTTAGGGCTTTCTCTTTCTCTATTGCCCTTCAATTTCCCATCCTTGGCCTTTCTTGACCCCTTTTCAGCCTTCTTTGGCCTCTTTTTCGCAGTCATTGACTTTCTTAAGCCTTTTCCTTAGCCTATAGCCCTCTTCTAGCCCTATTTTGACCCTTACCCATTTCTAAAATTTTTGGGACTAAATACTTGGTGGGTTTTGCAGAATTTTGGGCTCAAAAAGTTTGATTTGCAGGTGGCAACTTCATTGCAAAATTTTGGCAAGTTTGGGCAAAGCGATCTTCGAGGCTTTTTGCCTAGGGTTTGCTCTCTAAACCCTAATTTATCATTGTTTTATTACTACTGTAAATTCATCTTCATAACAGTGATATAAGTTTTCTAGAAATACATTTAGTTGGTCAAAATACTTCTTAATTGCAGAATTCAAAATTTCTAGAAATTTAGCCACTTGGGCATTATAGGATCTAACATGGATCTAAATTTTGGCTTGCTGGAATTTTTCTGCATAAGTGCTAGATCAGATCTGAATTTTTCTGAATAACACACCTGAAAGGGCTTAAAAAACTAAATTTTCAATTTTGGCAAAATTTTCCAAGTTTTGGGCATATTTTGACATTTGCTATAGGATCAATAGCTCGCTGATTTTCTGATCTACTTATTGCTGTAATAAGTTAGTTCAGATCTGCTATGTCACTGAATATTGCATCTTAAAGTGGGCTAAAACTCATAATTTACATTAGAAAAGTGTTGGGCTTCTTATTGATCATCTGTGGCTATCATAAGTTTGTTGTTTCTCGAATCTGTAGTGATTTTATTACTGCTAGCATAAGGATAACAAGTGTTGATATTTCTGAAGTATCACTGTTAATTTTGATTATTGGAAATCTAAAATTCGCTTGTCTTGTCTTAAGCTCTAATAATTGTCAAAGTTTGCACTTAAGACACTCACACATCTAAGCTTTAAGTTTCTAAATCGTGTTTAAGTTACTTTAGGCATCTTAAGTTTTACTCTTGAGCATCTTCCATTATTGGCATCTTGTGAATTTGATATTGTCATCATCATTGGCATTTACTTGATTGAAATATCTTTAAAGATCTCTAATAATCTTTCAATTGATATCATGACTAAGTGTGAGTTAAGTTATTACGGGATTTGTGTACATCCCGTAGTCATTGGAACTTTGTGATTAACTTTGGTATCTATTTCACACTTAAGTATTTGGCACATTCTTGTTTGGTTAAGATTGTCTTTTCATTTATCGTTAAGTTCTATTGTCATAAAGAATACTCATAACTTCTTAAGTACTTAAACATTTAAAACAATCTTAAGCTAAGAACTTCACTCATCCATCTTGAAATTCATTCTAAGAGTAGTTGCATTTAACAACTTACCTCCAAGCATAAGCTTGGCTGATTGACTCCTAGGACAACCCTTTCTCATTTAGCTTGAAGGATTCAACCCTTCTTAGTAGTTAACACAGTGACTTTACAGTGGTCAAAGTCAGAGTCTCTACAGCACCGTAGGCACTGGGTGGTTGGAACATAGGGGGAGGTATCGTTAATCACGCCACTATCTACTTCCCGTTGGCTTCCATCTCACAACCTACTCTGAAGACAATTTCTCAAAATAGTTAAGGAAAGGTTCCATCTAGATTAGACATTTAATCTAAAATTAACCAAGATCCCTGCATCACACTTAGATCGTAGGAGTTGCATTTCATATAGGTTAGTTAATCATATAAGCAACAGTTGTCCATCTGGTTACTTGGTCATAATTTATAATAAGCAAGAGATTTTGACTCTATAAGGCACTAGTCTCAATTCTAAATCTAATCGAATCCTTAATCTTGCTAAATTAAACCAAGTAGCTAGGCCACTCAGCTGTGTCTCCCAACAAGTTCGTTCACAACTTGCTTTCCATCATCTCACTTCCATAGGGACTGCCCCCCATAGCTTGTTGTTCGGAAACAACTAGAACTAAGTGGGCGAGGATCAGAGTGACAGCGCTCGCCATGAGACGTTGTCGCTGGGAATTTCAAACACAAAATTCTACTGCAGTAACTGATTTATTTCTCCTATTTTCCACAATAAGTTATTTACGAAACCCTTCAGTGAACATCAAAGTAAATTCTATTGCAGTTGTCACATAATAGCATAGAGAAAAAAACAGTGAAATACAAGCACAAGAATCAATCACATCAACACAGTTATTTTTGGACAATAGTCCCTGTAAAAACCCAATGCGGGAAAACCAGTGCAGCAAATGAGGGTTTATTTATTATTCTTCAGCGGCAATCTATTTACAAGGAATGATTTGGCAGAACATAGAGAAACCTCTGAGAAAACACTTGAGATAATTTTCCTCCTCCCTTTGGAGAAATTCTAACACCCTAGAGACCCTCCAGCCTTCATTGCGTCATCTCTGCGTGAGGACTGCGTCCCTTGTTCTGCTGTCTCTCAGAGTTGTCCCTCTGCATTATCCCTTTGATGCACTGTGTCACCTCCTCCTCAGTCTCTAACTAATGTTGATGCCCACCCTCTTCCTTCACCCTGCAACTCTCCCTTTTAAATCAAACTCTTACTTCTTGAGAATTGATTTCCCTCAGGTTATTGAGTATTTACCTGATGTGTCTCCAAATGACTCTCAAGTCTTCCTTTATACTTTTCTTGTTGAGATATCAATGGTCGTGATTTAATCTCTAATCAACGACTAAGATTAAATTAGACTTGATCCTCGTCTCTTAGAAGCTTCTCACCCATATTTTCATTAATACCCATTAATATTTTAATTTTCCTAAGTTTAGACTTAGGAACCCCATTAAAAATATTGATTATTTTAATAAAATACAATCTGGGTGGAATTTCACCAAATGATTTCTAGGTCTTGGAGATCTCATGTGTTCTAGCCCCTCCACAAAATTTCCAAGCTAGAACACATCCGATGCTACCCAAAATCAACACTCCCTCTTAGCGAGGAATGTGCTCTAGCAATACTTCCTAGTAGAAGTATCACACTGATCCACGACATTGGTCCTCTACGCTATTGATGCTCGGCATGCTACCCTTTATCCACTGCGTTGTTGCAACTTGTACTGCTGCCCATGACACTGCCACTATCGCTGTTGCATCTGTACTGCAGCTCCCTCTCAATATGTTGCATCATGTTGCCCATAGCACCGCCACTGCTAATTGTTGCACTACAACTCCCTGCACTATCTGCTTCTGCTACTGAAACGGATTTTCAATCATTCCCATTTGCTCCCTGAAATAAACAAACTTTGTTCTTCCTAGAGCCTTGGCGAGAACGTCTGCCATATGTTGTTGATTTGGGGTAGCATCGGATGTGCTCTAGCTATGAAATTTGGTGGAGAGCTTGGGGCACATGAGATCTCCAATACCCAGAAAGGGTTTAGGCAGATTTTAAACAATTTAGGAGATATTAAAATGATTAATATTTTTAATGGAGTCCCTAAGTCTAAACTTAGGGAAACTAAAATATTAATGTGGATTAATATAAAACAGTGTTAGAATGGTCCAAAAGACATGGATCAAGCCAAATCTAATCTTAGCTGTTGATTAGGGACTTAATATCGACTATTGATATGTCAACGAGAAAAACATAAGAGGAGGCTTGAGGGTCACTTGGAGATACACCAAAGTGATTAGTCATTATATTCTTTAGAGCGGGTTTTGCTAAGAGAGATAGAATCAGTGATCGGAGTTGCAGCTGAGGGTCATTGAGTACAGAGAGACAGAGAGGCAGAGATAGTGTCGGGAGAGAAAAGCAGGAGCCAGAGAGAGTGACGCAGTAGCAGCTAGGGCTCACACAGGGCCACACAGAGGCAGCGGGCGCTGCACAGTGCTTCAGAGAGGCCAGCGTTGCTGACGCAGAGGGCCAGAAGGCTGACGCAGGGCCTCCAGAGGCTGACGCAGGGCCAGCGTTGGGCAGAGAGAGGTTGACACAGTCCAGAAGGATAGACGTTGGGGTTTTCGGGGCAGATTAGAGTTGAGGAGTTGCAGGACGGTGTTTCCGGGGTTTCAACCGGGATATTTGTTTGAAACTGAGAGGTATTACTGTCAAGGAAATTCTCTGTTGGGTAAGTCGGATTTGGCACCCAAATTGTACTCTGATATTGCTTAATAAGAAAACCCTCAGATAGCTACAGTGGTTTTCCCACATTGGATTTTTCCGGGGACATTTGTCCAAAAATAACAGTGTCATTTGATGTGATTTTTTTGTTTCCTTCAGTTGTTGATCTGTAATATGTTGAGCATGCACTAGTGTTTATTTTCAGTATTTACATTGTAAATAACTTGTTAAGTAACGGAACAAGTCGGTAGGAATAAATCAGATAAAGTGCATGGAGGGTTTCTAACTGGTAGACTTAGAAACTTCAACACATGTTCTCCTGTCAGAGTGTATCGGAACTGTACTGCCCCTCGCTGGACACAGTCTCTAATAAATTGACACCTGATGTCAATGTGATTCAAACGATCATGAAAAACTGGATTCTCAGAGAGCTTGATGCAACTCTAATTATCACACAAAATATTGGTCGCTTCCATCCTTCTCTTGAGTAGATTCACAAGCAACTTCCTAAGCCATATGGCTTCACACGATGCTGTGCTAGTTGCCATATATTCAACTTCAGTTGAGCTCAGAGTTACGGATTTTTGTTTCCTACTACACTAGGAGGTCATTTCTAGTCCAATGTTCAAACAGTACCCAGAGGTACTTTTCCGATCTACTGAACTTCCAGCCCAATCTACGTCAGTGAACCCACTCAGCCTGATGTCATTGCCTCGGGTGTACATTAATCCATGCTCGATTGTTCCTTGTATATATATGAGAACATGCTTGGTTGTTGCCCAATGCGCCCTCTTTGGTTCCACCGTGAACTGACTGAGGGTGTTGATAGCGTAACAAATGTTTGGCCTAGTATTGACCAGATACATTAGAGACCCTATGAGCTGCATGTACAAGGTGGGATCGACCTCTTTATCTTCATACGCATCAATCTTCTTCCAGTTGGTAATCATTGGAGTAGCGATAGGTCTATAGTTCTGCATTCTGAATCTTTGCAAAATTTCTGTAGCATATCTTCCTTGTCCAAGGAAAATTCCACTCTTTTGCTGCCAAACTTCCAACCCCAGAAAATAATGCATCTGTCCCAAATCCTTCATGTCAAATTCTGTAGCTAGGTTTTCCTTGCAATCTTTGATGAGCCTGGATGAACCTGTTAGAAAAATGTCATCCACATACAACACCAGAATTAGAGGCTCTGTAATATTCCTAACCCGAAATATCCCTAAAAACCCCAGCAAACGCCAACCAAATATGTGCAAATGATATAGTAACCCAAAAGTGATAAATAACAGTGAAACAACATATAATAACATAAACTGGAAATATAAGCAGATACACAAGAAATGTAGCAAGAAAGGCTAAGCCATTTTATTATACTGAGCAACAAAATGAGTACAAGAGGTGATCAAATATATGGCACCTTGACTTGCACAAGGCAAGCGAAGAAATACTCTTAGAATGACAAGAATGGCCTCTCTCGGTGGATGCTATTGCTGCTGCTAGAGAACAAATGATGATTCGGGGATGCTCCCCTCCTCGGAAAAAGTTGAAACTCTAGATTCAGGCTCTACTCAAGAAACCCAGAAAGCTTTCCTGGAATGGCCGACCCTCGAAAAACACCCTCTTGGGGTTTTGCGTAATTCTTCAATGCCTTGCACTGCCACTAAGGAAAACCCCTCCAAACTCTACTTGAAACACTGCTAGAAACCCTACCAAAATCCTCCAATGAGATAAGAACTAGACCCCTGCTCAACCTCCCTGCATAAATCCACCTGCAAACCCCAATCCAACACTGCAACCAAAATGAACTGCGTCCCTCTCCAAGTGCTGTGCAGTCCTCCAAAAAGCTGATGAAACTGCTGCTGAAATGATAATAAAACTACTGTTGAAATACTGATGGAAATACCTTGCCCGAGCAGGCACTCGAAGTCCCCTGGGGTTAAGGGTGAGATCTCTGAACGGAGACACTCAATGCACTAAACAGTGTTGCAGACCAACTAAACAGCCAGCATGCTTAGAAGTCGAAACGCCTAGCTCAAAATACACATAACTGAATGATCCAAAATGAGGGGGCTCCTATCTATTTTATAGCCTCTGCCTCTCACAATCCCTAGGCTCACCTCCTCCTGCGTGATTCCCCCTCTTGCCACGTGTTCTTTTCCGCCTAGGAAGTTCCTCCATGTGTCTGCGCGGGCTCCATTTCTGCGTCCCCCTTTGGCCTCCTTGGCTCCCCTTTAAGTCACAACATTGTGCTACGTAGGAAATGACTTTTTATTCTAAAGTGAGTTATGTTCCCCCTTCGTCACTTTTTATTTACAAATAACTATAAAAGGCAAAAATTGAACAAAATCGAATATTCCAATTAGCCATGGCTAATTAGGAATATTACAATCTCCCCCGGCAAAATGTTGCTTGTCCTCAAGCAACTGAAGTGATGGATCTTGTAAGATCTTCTCACTCTCCCAAGTGGCATCCTCATCCGGCAAATTCTTTCACTTCACCAAGAATTCCCAGACCGTCCTGCTCTGCAGCTGCCTCTCCCTAGTGTCAATGATAGCCTCCGGCTGCAATACCAAATGCCCCTCATCATCCATGGGTGGTAGCTCATTTGTTACAGTCACCTGCTGCCCCAGTGCCTTCTTCAGGCATGATACATGAAAAATGTTATGAATCTTGTTGCCTTGGGGCAGCTCCAACTCATATGCAACTTGTCCAATCCTGCATATCACCTTGTATGGCCCATAAAAGCGGGCCTTGAGCTTCTCAGCCCCCTTTTGCTTTAGTGATGACTGTCGGTATGGATGTATTCGTAGGTAGACCATGTCCCCTACCTCGAACTGCCTCGCCACCTGACCCCTGTCAGTATACAGCTTCTGCTGGTTCTGCGCTGTAGTCATGTTATCCTTGAGAGCTCGGAGGATATCCTGACACTCTTGGATCCAAAACTTGGGTCTAGGAGCCCTGCTATCACCAAACATGACATCGAGAAAAGATAAAAGATGACACCCATATAAGGCATAGAATGGTGACATACCAATGGACATGTGATGTGAAGTATTGTAGCAGTATTCCCCCAGATGCAGCCACTTCAGCCATGCTCGCTGCTGCCCACGAACATAGTTACGCAAGTAGCCCTCCAGCCACTTGTTAACTATCTCCGTCTGCCCATCCGTCTGTGGGTGATAGCTGGTACTCGGTGTCAACTCCGTCCCCACCAATCGGAAAAGCTCCTGCCAAAACCTGCCCATGAAACGACTGTCCCTGTCACTGATGATGGTCTTAGGAAGACCATGTAGCCTGAAGATCTCCCTAAAGAATAACTCGGCCGCCTGTGCTGCTGCATAGTGTGCGGATATGGCAAAGGAATGTGCGTACTTCGTCAGTCAATCAACGACGACAAAGATACAATCCTTGCCCTATACCATGGGCAACCCTGTGATAAAGTCCATCGAAATGCTCTCCCATTTCCCCTCTGGAATGGGAAGAGGCTGTAATAAACCCGCGGAATGGCTCATCTCTCCCTTGTTCCTCTGGCAAACATCGAACTCCCGGATGTGCTGGAGCACGTCCTCCTTGAGGCCCTTCCATGAGAACCTTTCTCTAATGGCTCTATAGGTTTTGGTAAACCCCTAATGTTCGGCCAAAGGTGAATCGTGTGATGCCTGGAGTACCTTCTTCTTGCGCTAAGACCCCTCAGTCAAGAAGATCCAGTCCCTGTAATAGATGATTTCATCGACCACCCTGTACCTATCATCTGCCACCTGCCCATCCAGAACCTCACATGCAAACCTGTCCTTGGAGTACTCTATTAAGAGTCCAGCCCTCCAATCTGTATCAAGGCTCATAAGAGACAACATGGCTGGTCTACGTGAAAGGGCATCTGCTACCACGTTGTTCTTACCCTTGACATACTCAATGTCAAAGTCATATGCTTGGATCTTACTAATCCACTTCTGGCTCTCTCTGTAGCTGCTTCTGCTCCAAAAGAAAACTTGGAGGCTGTTGTGATCAGCCTCACCCGAACCTGTTGCCTACCAATACTCGGTACTTAGCCAATGCATGCATGATGGCCAGCATCTCCTTGTCGTATATGGAATACAACCTCTCGTGTGGAAGGAGCTTTCGGCTCTCAAATGTTATAGGGTGACCTCCCTGCATCAATACTGTGTCGATCCCCTCTCCCGACGCATAACACTCCAAGACAAATGGCTGCGTAAAATCTTGCAACGCAAGCACTGGGCAGCTGCTCATAACCTCCTTGAGCCTGTCAAAGGCTCGCTACGCTGTATCTGACCAACTGAATGCCCCCTTCTTCGTCAAATCTATCAGGGGTGCAGCAAGCTGTGAGAAACCTTTGACGAACTTCCGGTAGTAAGTGCAAATGCCAATGAATCCTTGAAGTTCCGTCACGTTTCTTGGCTCCGGCCATTTCCTGATGGCCCTGATCTTCTCCTCGTGGACCCTCACTCCGTCCACCCCTATGATATGTCCCAGTTACAACAGCTCCATCAACCCAAACTCATACTTGGAGAGTTTGGCATAGAATCGTTGCTCCTGTAAGATACGCAATACTGTCTTAATGCGCTGGAGATGCTCCTCCCAAGTCCTAGTGTAAATGAGAATATTATCGAAAAATACCAACACAAACTTCCTCAAATGACTGTGGAAGATGTGATTCATGCAGGACTGAAATGTAGCTTGGGCGTTGGTTAGCCCAAAAGGCATCACCAAGAACTCAAAGTGCCCATAGTGACACGTGAAGGCAGTCTTGGGAATATCCTGCTCCCTCATGTGAACCTGATGGTACCCAGATCTCAAATCAATCTTTGAGAAGAATCATGCTCCCCTCAACTCGTCCATCAACTCATCGATCCTGGGTATGGAGTACCTGTTCTTCAGGGTCATCTTATTCCCGGCCCTGTAGTCAATGCACATCCTCAATGTACCGTCCTTCTTCTTCACCAACACCACAGAAGAAGCAAAAGGACTCGTGCTCGGACGAATGTGCCCAAGTGCCAGCAACTCCTGGATAGCCCGCTCAATCTCGTCCCGATAGGCCTTGGGGTGCCTATAGGGGTGGTGATCATTGCCTGGATGCCCTGCTCAAGCTCAATAGTGTGCTCAAACCCCCGATCCGGTGGCTGTCCTGGTGGAATCTCTCCAAACACTATGGCATACCAATCAAGGATGGATTGGATCTCTGAATGTACCATCTGCCCTGTAGTCCCTGCCCCTGATCCACGCAGCTCCACTACCCACTCTATGTCTCCCTTCCAGAAGACTGCCTCCATCCGATGAGCCGACACAATCTGAGGCAGATATGTGTGTTGACCTCGTATCTTCTCATGCCTCCCTGTCTTCTCATCATCCCACTCCATCTCTAGGGTCTTCCAATCCGTCGTGACCTTCCCTAAAGTAATAAGCCATTGAACACCCAGTATCATGTTGGTGTCCGGAATATCGACCACGAAAAAGAGGTCAGTCAATGTGTAGGTGCCTATTGTCACTGAAAGCTCTGGAACATAACGAGCACATGTCATGGTCTGATCTCCTGGGACTAATACTGAAAACCCATCGAAGCTCTCTGTCTGAATACCTCTCCGCTCAACCATTTGTGCATCGATGAAGTTGTGGGTTGCCCCACTGTCAACCACGCACTGGCCACGTACTGTCCCTCGTACGCGTAGCATCAAATACTTGGGAACTCCCCGCAATGCTGCAACGGCCCCTCCGGTGGGTGCAAAAGATGCACCACCTGCTGCTAGTGGTGGAGGTGGCAAAGGTCTCTGTATGGAATGGCTATCTCCTGCCTCCACATCCTCCTCGTCATCCTCTTCTCCACTGCTCTTCGAGAAGACCTCAATAAAATGCGCTTTGCCAGTAGCACATCTATGTCCTGGTGCCCATGGCTCCTGAGAGGTGAAGCACAATCGCTTCCTCTTCAGCTCCCTCCTGGCATCGTCGTCAAACTATACTCATCCTGGATTCCCCTTTGGAGGAGGAATCCTCACATCCTTCCCCCTTAGACTGAAAGGGTTGTCTTTGGGGGTAAGTTGTCCGGGTCCTGGGTAAGACATCCTATAAGTCCTGGGTCTTGCTGATAGCGTCTTGGAGTGTGGTTGGTCTAGTGCATCAGACTAAACCTCGAAGTGGCTCTGCTAACCCCTCAACATACATATAGACCCTCCGTGCCATGGATAGGTCTGGCACCATCACAGAGACCCTCAAGAAATCTGCAATGTAGGTCTCTGGGCCCCCTGTTTGTTTGAGCCTCGTCAGCTCAACAAAATGCTGCTCTGGATCCCTCCGATCAAATCGCTCCATCAGTCTCCTGGTAAACTCAGCATATGTCATCACTGTGGAGTGCCCTAGTGTAACCATCCCATGAAACCACCAATCCTGGGCTTCGCCATCCAAATGCAATGTTGCCACCTTGATGGCCTCTGCCTTTGACATCTAGTTAAGCTGGAAATAAATGTCCAGCTTCTCCAACCAAGACTTTGCCGAACTATTTGATGAGCCATCAAACGTAGGCAAGTGGAATCTACTCGCTACACGGTGGGTGTCGCCATCATGGTAATGCTGGTACCCCTCTGTGATGGTCGCAGGGTCTACTATCCCACTGGAGCTTAACAAAATCTCTGAATGAGAGGGCTTCCTTGAACTCCTGCCCATAGGCCTGGTACTCTGCAAAATAATCGCCCATATGTCTGGGCTCTGCCTCCTGCTGGGCTACGGCCCCCATGTCTGCTCCTAAGAAAGTGAGCATGGTAGAGCGTGTAGGGGCATGTGAAGCCACCTGCTGCGCAGTATCATGCTGCTCTGGCAAGTGATGGGATGCACCTAATCCCTCACCAATCTAAAAAACTCATGGGCTCTCACACTGTCTGGCCTCTACTGTCGTGAATCTCTGCCCCATCACCTCAATCTGCCTCGACAGATCCTGCACTGATTTGAGGAGCATATCCACAAATCTCTTCTCGTCCTCGTCAGCCATCTGTTCTGCGTCCACTACTGGCTCTCTCTGTTCTGCGTCTACCACAGGCTCCTCCTGTTCTACGTCCACCACAGGAACACATCTCCCTCTCTATAGGTATTCTCCAACCTACGTCCAGTGTCTCTATACCTCCTACCTCTGTAACAAATGTAGGGTTTTTCCCCTGGTGTCATAGATTGCTAGCTCCACAGGTTGAGCCAGATCTATGCTCTGATACCACTGTAATATTCCTAACCTCGAATATCCCTCAAAACCCCAGCAAACTCCAACCAAATACATGCAAATGATATAGTAACCCAAAAGTGATAAATAACAGTGAAACATCATATAATAACATAAACCAGAAATATAAGCAGATACACAAGAAATACAGCAAGAAAGGCTAAGCCATTTTATTATACTGAGCAATAAAATGAGTACAAGAGGTGATCAGACATATGGCACCTCGACTTGCACAAGGCAAGTGAAGAAATACTCTCAGAATGACAAGAATGGCCTCTCTGTGTGGATGTTACTGCTGTGCTGCTGCTGTTGTGTTGTTGTTGCTGCTAGAGAACAAATGATGATTCGGCGCTGCTCCCCTCCTCGGAAAAAGCTGAAACTCTGGCTCCGGGCTCAACTCAAGAAACCTAGAAAAACCCAAAAAGCATTCCTAGAATGGTCGACCCCCGAAAAACACCCTCTTGGGGTTCTGCACAGTTCCTCAATGCCCTGCCCTGCCATTGAGGAAAACCCCTCCAAACTCTGCCTGAAACACTGCCAGAAACCCTGCCAAAATCCTCCAATGAGATAAGAACTAGACCCTTGCTCAATCTCCCTACATAAATCCACCTGCAAACCCCAATCCAGCACTGCAACCAAAAAGAACTGCGTCCCTCTCCAAGTGCTGCGCAGTCCTCCAAAAAGCTGATGAAACTACCGCTGAAATGATAATAAAACTACTGCTGAAATACCGATGGAAATACCTTGCCCGAGCACGCACTTGAAGTCCCCCGGGGCTAAGGGTGAGATCTCTAAACGGAGACACTCAATGCACTAAACAGTGCTGCAGACCAACAAAACAGCCAGCGTGCTCAGAAGTCGAAATGACTAGCTCAAAATACACATAACTGAATGATCCAAAATGAGGGGGCTCCTATCTATTTTATAGCCTCTACCTCTCACAATCCCTAGGCTCACCTCCCCCTGCATGATTCCCCTCTTGCCACATGTTCTTTTCCTTCTGTGTAGTTCCTCCATGTGTTTGCGTGGGCTCCATTTCTGTGTCCCCCTTTGGCCCCCTTGGCTCCCCTTTAAGTCACAACGTTGTGCTACCTAGAAAGTGACTTTTTATTCTAAAGTGAGTTATGTTCCCCCTTCCTCACTTTTTATTTACAAATAACTATAGAAGGAAAAAATTGAACAAAATTGAATATTTCAATTAGCCATGGCTAATTAGGAATATTACAGGCTCATTCTTTACAACTAGATAGTAGAGGTTGGGATCTGCGTCACTCTTGACGAATGCCATCCTCTGCAAGTAACGATCAATTCGACCATACCATACTTTAGGTGCTTGTTTAAGCCCATAAAAGGCTTTTTTCAACTTGCATACATGAGATTTTCTTCTCATGTGTCTCAAAATCCTCTAGTTGTTTAATGTATACTTCTTCTTCTATCACCTCGTTCAAGAACGCAGTCTTGATGTCCATCTGGTGAATCTCCCACCCCATTTGTGCCGCAAGGGATATCACGGATCTAATAGAAGTATACCTGGCTACTGGGGCGAAGGTTTCCTCGTAGTCTATCCCTTCCTTCTGAGTATACCCTTTAGTGACGAACCTGGCTTTGTAATTTTCCACACTGCCATTTGTAACATATTTGACCTTGTACATCCATCTCGAACCTACAATTGACCTATCCCGAGGTCCAAGTAACACTTCCCAGACATCGTTGACCATTATGGAACTGTATTCCTCCACCACATCATCTACCCATATTTGATGCTAAACAACCTCCTAAAAACTAGAGGGTTCTCCAACCAGAGCCACCAAGGCTTGGTATCTATTTGGTTGTCTACGCTCCCTTTTCTCACTCGGAGCTCCAACGAAATCCTCTACGTCCCGTAGAATCTGTCGAAGTTCCCGAATCGTTCTTCCACTAGTAGTGGGTAGATCTATTTGCTCCTTCTCCTGAGACTCCACCTGCCATGATGCCTTTGGATTCTTGTCTTTTGGAGAAATATTGGTGCTAGTTTTCATTGGTCAAAGTGGTTGGACCAATGGATCATCCTTTGACTGCTCTTCGGAAGGCATTTCTCGGGATTTCCTAAAAGCCTTGTCTTCCATAAACTTTACATCCCATCTTACTACAATCTTCCTATTTCTCGGAAAGTAGATTCTATATGCCTTAGCATTCTCGCTATATCCCACAAGATATCATTTTTCTGCAATTTGATCCAACTTCTTCCTCTTTTCTTATGGCAGTATACCAAACTCCCAAATATTCTGAAATGACTCACCTCAAGCTTCTTGCCGGTGAAGACACTCTCTGGAGTAATCTTACCTAATGCCCTGTGATGAGTCCTATTCTAGACATATACTATTGTGCCGCATGCTTCTACCCATAGAAATTTGGGCATATCCTGATCATACAACATACCCTTGCTGCTTCAACAATAGTCCTATTCTTCCTCTTTGCTACTCCATTGTGCTCCGAATTATATGGAGTTGTCCATTGTCTTCTGATGGCTTCCCTTGCGCAAAAATTAGTGAAGTCCTTATCAATGTATTCTCCACCATTGTCTGAGTGGAACACTTTTATCCTCTTCCCTGTCAGATTCTCAACCAGAGCCTTAAACTCTTTGAATCGATCAAAAACCTCATCCTTGGTTTTTAGAAAGTAGATCCAAGTTTTCTTGGAATGGTCATCAATGAAGGTGATGAAGTATTCGACACCACTAAGAGCTTTTGTGGACATAGATCCCCAGATATCTTAGTGTATCAATCCCAGAACACTCTTCGCCCTACTGTTACTTCTGGAATAAGTCACTTTGGTGTATCTGCCTAGTGCGCACCCTCTGCATACATCGTCTCATTTGGTACTTAATTCTAGAACTCCTGTCACGGTTCTTTTGAAAATTCTTAGAGTCCCATGGTGTAAGTGCCCCATCTTCCTGTGCCATAGTTCATTCAGATCTTTTTCCCCACTGCTGCCTATCAGTGCCATGGGAGATTCTAGTTGTAACTTATACAATCTGTTACTTCTGCCTCCAATTTGGGCCTTCTTCTTCCAACTCGAATGTTTGGCATATACTTTCTTCTCAATGAAGAAAACATCATAGCCCTTGTTTTGTAACTGAGATACAGAGAATAAGTTCATCCCCAATCCAGGCACATGTAGCACATTGGTAGCTCGAAGCCGATCCCCTACCTTTGTTTGAAAAACTACAATACCTCCTCCTATGGGGGTACATTTTGACTTATTTCCCATGGTGAATTGGAAGTTCATCTGTTCTTCTTGATAGCTAGAGAAACATTCTCTTATTCCTGTCATGTGCGCGGAAGCTCCACTATCAATAAACCAAACCTCAGAGGAAGCAGAACTTGCCAAGCAAACGACTTCTTCTTCCAGTCTGGAAGCTAACATAGAATAGTAGTGATCCATATTCTTCGTGCTTTCCTCTTTCCCAAGAGAACTGCGTGAGTCCTTTTGAGTTGTTGCTCCAACATCATGCTCCCGACTCATTGCAGATTCTCTAATCTTGTGTAATATTCCTAACCCCGAATATTCCTCAAACCCCAACAAAAATTCCAACCAAATATGTGCAAATGATATAATAACCCAAAAGTAATAAAATAACAGTGGAACAACATATAATAATGTAAACCGGAAATATAAGCAGATACACAAGAAATGCAGCGAGAAATGCTAAACCATTTTATTATACTAAGCAATAAATGAGTACAAGAGGTGATTACACAGATGGCACCTCGACTTGCACAAAGCAAGTGAAAAAATACTCTTAGAATGACAAGAATGGCCTCTTTGCATGGATGCTGCCGATGTGCTGCTGCTGTTGTTAGAAAACAAATGATGATTTGGGGTTGCTCCCCTCGGAAAAAGCTGAAACTCTGGATTCGGGCTCTACTCAAGGAACCTAGAAAAACCTAGAAAGCTTTCCTAGAATGGCCTCACACTGATCTGCGTCCCAGCTGTCCCAGCTGCTGGGAAATTGTCGTGCTACTGCTGCTGCTGGAAATCAAATGAGGATTTGGGGTTGCTCCCCTCCTCAGAAAAGGCTGAAACTCTAGAATTAGACTCTACTAAAAAAACCCAGGAAAACACAGAAAGCTTTTCTGAAATGGTTGACCCCCGAAAATCACCCCCTTGGGGTTCTGTGTAGTTCCTCAAAGACGCTGATGAAACTGTTGCTGAAATGCTGATGAAACTGCTGCTTGAATGCTGATGAAACCACTGTTGGAATGCCGATGGAAATACCTTGCCTGAGAAGGCACTTGAAGTCCCCCAGGGCTAAGGGTGAGATCTCCGAATGGAGACACTCAATGCACTAAACAGTGCTGCAGAGTAGCTAAACAGCGAGCATGCTCTAAGTCGAAATGACTATCACAAATGCTCATAACCAGAATGATCCCAAATGAGGGGGTTCCTCTCTATTTTATAGCCTCTGCCTCTCACTTTCTCCTACGTGATCCCCTTCTTGCCATGTGTCCCTTCCCTCCTGCGCAGTCCCTCCATGTGTTTGCGTGGGCCCATTTTTGCGTTCCCCTTTGGCCCCCTTGGTTCCCCCTTAAGTCACAATGTTGTGCTACCTAGGAAGTGACTTTTTTTTTATTCTAAAGTGAGTTATGTTCCCCCTTCCTCACTTTTTATTTACAAATAACTATAGAAGGCAAAAATCGAACAAAATTGAATATTCCAATTAGCCATAGCTAATTAGGAATATTACAGTCTCCCCGTGCAAAATGTTGTTTGTCCTCAAGCAACTGAAGTGATGGATGCTGTAAGAACTCCTCACTCTCCCAAGTGGCATTCTCATCCGGCAAATTCTTGCACCTCACTAAGAATTCCCGGACCATCCTGCTCCGCAACTGTCTCTCCCTAGAGTCAATGATAGCCTCCGGCTGCAATACCAAATGCCCCTCATCATCCATGGGTGGTAGCTCATTCGTCACGATCACCTGCTGCCCCAATGCCTTCTCAGGCATGATACATGGAAAATGTTATGAATCTTGCTGCCTTGGGGCAGCTCCAACTCATATGCAACCTGTCCAATCCTGCATATCACCCTGTATGGCCCATAAAAGCAGGGTTTGAGCTTCTCAGCCCCCTTCTGCTTCAGCTATGACTGTCGGTATGGCTGTAATCGTAAGTAAATCATGTCCCCTACCTCGAACTGCCTCTCCACCCAACCCCTGTCGGCATATAGCTTCTGTTGGTTCTGCACTGTAGCCATGTTATCCTTGAGAGCTCAGAGGATATCCTGACTCTCTTGGATCCAAATCTTGGCTCTAGGAGCCCTACTATCAACAAACATTACGTCGACAAAAGATAAAGGATGATACCCATATAAGGCATAGAATGGTGACATACCAATGGATATGTGATGTGAAGTGTTGTAGCAATACTCCCCCAGATGCAGCCACTTCAGCCATGCTTGTTGTTGCCCACTGACATAGTTACGCAAGTAGCCCTCCAGCCACTTGTTACCTATCTCGGTCTGTCCATTCGTCTGTCGATGATAGCTGGTACTCAGTGTCAACTTCGTCCCCACCAATCGGAAAAGCTCCTACCAAAACCCACCCATAAAACGGCTATCCCTATCACTGATGATGGTCTTAGGAAGACCATGTAGCCTGAAGATCTCCTTGAAGAACAGCTCGGCCACTTGTGCTATTGTATAGTGTGTGGATATGGCAAAGAAATATGCGTACTTCGTCAGTCGATCAACGACGACAAAGATACAATCCTTGCCCTGCACCATGGGCATCCTGTGATAAAATCCATGGAAATACTCTTCCATTTCCCCTTCGGAATGGGAAGAGGTTGCAATAATCCTGCGGGATGGCTCATCTCTCCCTTGTTCCTCTGGCAAACATCGCACTCCCGGATGTGTTGGAGCACATCCTCCTTGAGGCCCTTCCATGAGAACCTCTCCCTAATGGCCTTGTAGGTTTTGGTAAAACCCTGATGTCCTGCCAATGGGGAATCATGTGATGCCTAGAGTATCTTCTTCTTGAGCTGAGACCCCTCAGTCAAGAAGATCCTGTCCCTCTAATAGATGATCTCATCGACCACCCTGTACCTGTCATATGCCACCTGCCCATCCAGAACCCCGCATGCAAATCTGTCCTTGGAGTACTCTACTAAGAGTCGAGCCCTCCAATCTGTATCCAAGCTCATAAGAGACAATGTGGTTGGTCTACGTGAAAGGGCATCTGCTACCACGTTGTTCTTACCTTTGACATACTTAATGTTAAAGTCATATGCTTGGATCTTACTGATCCACTTCTGTTGCCTCTCCTGTAGCTGCTTATGCTCCAAAAAAAACTTGAGGCTGTTGTAATCAATCCACCCTGAACCTGTTGCCTACCAAATACTGTCGGTACTTAGCCAATGCATGCATGATGGCCAGCATCTTCTTGTTGTATATGGAATACAACCTCTCGTGCGGAAGGAGCTTCCGGCTCTCAAATACTATAGGGTGACCTCCCTGCGTCAATACTGTGCTGATCCCCTCTCCCGACGCATCACACTCCAAAACAAATGGCTGCGTGAAATCTGGCAATGCAAGCAACGCCTGGGTAGCCCGCTCTATGTTTCCCTTTTGGAAGACTGCCTCCATTCGATGAGCCGAGACAGTTTGAGGCAGATATGTGTGCTGTACCCGTATCTTCTCATGCCTCCCTGTCTTCTCATCATCCCACTCCATCTCCAGGGTCTTCCAATCTGTTGTGGCCTTCCCTAGAGTGATAAGCCACTGAACACACAGTATCATGTTGGTGTCCGGAATATCGACCACGAAAAAGTGTTCAGTCAATGTGTAGGTGCCCATCGTCACTGAAAGCTCTGGAACATAACGAGCACACGTCATGGTCTGATCTCCTCGGACCAAGATTGAAAACCCATCGAAGCTCTCTGTCTGTATACCTCTTCGCTCAACCATCTGGGCATCGATGAAGTTGTGGGTTGCCCCACTGTCAACCAAAACTGATACGCACTGGCCACGTACTGTCCCTCGTATGCGTAGCGTCAGATACTTGGGAACTCCCCGCAACGCTGCAAGGGCCCCTCCGATTGGTGCAAAAGATGCACCACCTGCTGGTGGTGGTGGAGGTGGCAAAGGTCCCTGCATGGCATGGCTATCTCCTGCCTCCACATCCTCATCATCCTCTTCTCCACTGCTCTCGGAGAAGACCTCAATAAAATGTGCTTTACCAGCAGCACATCTATGTCCTAGTGCCCATGGCTCCTGACAGGTGAAGCACAACCGCTTCTTCTTCAACTCCCTCCTGGCATCATTGTCAGGCTGTACTCATCCTGGATTCCCCTTTGGAGGAGGAATCCTCACATCCTTCCCCTTAGACTTAAAAGCCTGTCTATGGGGGTAAGGTGTCCGAGTCTTGGGTAAGACATCCTATAAGTCCCAGGTCCTGCTGATAGCGTCCTGGAGTGTAGCTGGTCTAGTGGATCGGACTAGACCCCGAAGTGGCTCTGCTAACCCCTCAACATACATATAGACCCTTCGTGCTGTGGAGAGGTCTGGCAACATCACGGAGACCCTCAAGAAATCTGCAATGTAGGTCTTTGGGCTCCCTATCTGTTTGAGCCTCGTCAGCTCAACGAAATGCTGCTCTAGGTCCCTCCGATCAAATCGCTCCATCAGTCTCGTGGTAAACTCGGCATATGACATCATTGTGGAGTGCCCCAATGTAACCATCGCATAAAACCACCAATCCTGGGCCTCGCCATCCAAATGCAACGTTGCCACCTTGATGGCCTTTGCCTTTGACATCTAGTTAAGCTGGAAATAAATGTCCAACTTCTCCACCCAAGACTTTGCCGAACTGTTTGATAAGCCATCAAACTAGGCAAGTGGAATCTACTCGCTGCAAGGTGGGTATCGCCATCATGGTAATGTCGTTACCCTCTGTGATGGTCGCGGGGTCTGCTATCCCGCTGGAGCTAAACAAAATCTCTAAATGAGAGGGCTTCCCTGAACTCCTGCCCATTGGCCTGGTACTCTGCAAAATAATCGCCCATATGTTCGGGCTCTGCCGCCTGTTGGGCTACAGTGCCCGTGTCGACTCCTAAGAAGGTGGGCATGGTAGAGCGTGTAGGGGCATGTGAGGCCACCTGCTGCGCAGTGTTACGCTGCTTTGGCAAATGGTGGGATGCACCCGATCCCTCACCAACCTGAAAAACCCGTGGGCTCTCATGCTGTTTGGCCTCTACTGCCATGAATCTCTGCCCCATCACCTCAATCTGCCTCGACAGATCCTGCACTAATTTGAGGAGCATATCCGCAAATCTCTTCCCGTCCTCGTCTGTAATCTGCTCTGCGTCCACTACTGGCTCTCTCTGTTCTGCATCTACCACAGGTTCCTCTTGTTCTGTGTCTGCCACTGGAACACAATCTCCCTCTCCGTAGGTATATTCTCCAACCTACGCCCAGTGTCTCTGTATCTCTGACCTCTGTAACAGATATAGGGTTTTTCCCTCGGTGTCATAGATTGCTAGCTCCACAGGTTGAGCCAGATCTATGCTCTGATACCACTGTAATATTTCTAACCCAGAATATTCCTCAAACCCCAGCAAAAACTCCAACCAAATATGTGCAAATGATATAATAACCCAGAAGTGATAAAATAACAGTGGAACAGCATATAATAATGTAAACCGGAAATATAAGCAAATACACAAGAAATGCAGCGAGAAATGCTAAGCCATTTTATTATACTGAGCAATAAATGAGTACAAGAGGTGATTAGGCAGACGACACCTCGACTTGCACAAGGCAAGTGAAGAAATACTCTCAAAATGACAAGAATGGCCTCTCTGCGTGGATGCTGCTGCTGTGCTGCTACTGCTGCTAGAAAACAAATGATGATTTGGGGCTGCTCCCCTCCTCGGAAAAAGCTGAAACTCTGGATTCGGGCTCTATTCAAGGAACCCAGCAAAACCCAGAAAGCTTTCCTGGAATGGCCTCACACTGATCTGCATCCCAGCTGCTGGGACACTGCCGTGCTACTACTGCTGTCGGAAATCGAATGAGGATTTGGGGCTGCTCCCCTCCTCAGAAAAGGCTGAAACTCTAGAATCAGACTCTACTCAAAAAACCCAGAAAACTTCTATGAAATGGCCGACCCCCGAAAATCACCCCCTTGGGGTTCTGCGCAGTTCCTCAAAGACGTTGATGAAATTGCTGCTAAAATGCTGCTAAAACTGCTGCTGGAATGCTGATGAAACTACTGCTGGAATGCCAATGGAAATACCTTGCCCAAGCAGGCACTTGAAGTCCCCCGGGGCTAAGGGTGAGATCTCCGAACGGAGACACTCAATGCACTAAACAGTGCTGCAGAGTAGCTAAACAGCCTGCGTGCTCTAAGTCGAAATGACTATCACAAATGCTCATAACCAGAATGATCCCAAATGAGGGGGTTCCTCTCTATTTTATAGCCTCTGCCTCACAATCCCTAGGCTCACTTTCTCCTGCATGATCCCCTTCTTGCCATGTGTTCCTTCCCTCCTGCGCAGTCCCTCCATGTGTCAGCGTGGGCCCCATTTCTGTGTCCCCCTTTGGCCCCCTTGGTTCCCCCTTAAGTCACAACATTGTGCTACCTAGGAAGTGACTTTTTTTTTATTATTCTAAAGTGAGTTATGTTCCCCCTTCCTCACTTTTTATTTACAAATAACTATAGAAGGCAAAAATCGAACAAAATCGAATATTCCAATTAGCCATAGCTAATTAGGAATATTACATCTTGTTGCCTGATCTCTGCTCCGATACCATGTGAAAATTTCAAACACAAAATTCTACTGCAATAACTGATTTATTTCTCCAACTTATTTTCCACAATAAGTTATTTACAAAACCCTTCAGTAAACATCAAAGTAAATTCTACTGCAGTTGTCACATAATAGCATAGAGAAAAGAACAGTAAAATACAAGTACAAAAATAATCACATCAACACAGTTATTTTTGGACTATAGTCCCCGGAAAAACCTAATGCGGGAAATCCGGTGCAGTAGATGAGGGTTTATTTATTATTCTTTAGCAACAATCTATTTACAAGGAATGATTTTGCAGAACATAGAGAAACCTCTGATAAAACACCTGAGATAATTTTCCTCCTCCCTTTGGAGAAATTCTGACACCCTAGAGACCCTCCAGCCTTCACTGCGTCATCTCTTCGTGAGGACTGTGTCCCTTGCTACGTTGTCTCTCAGAGTTGTCGCTCTGCATTGTCCCTCTGTTGCACTGCGTCACCTCCTCCTCAGTCTCTAACTGATGTTGATGCCCTGCGCTTCCTTCACCCTGCAACTCTCCCTCTAAAATCGAACTTTTACTTCTTGAGAATTGATTTCCCTCGTGTTACGGAGTATTTGCCCAGTGTGTCTCCAAATGACTCTCAAGTCTTCCTTTATACTTTTCTTATTGAGATATCAATGACCTTGATCTAATATCTAATCAACGGCTAAGATTAAATTAGACTTGATCCTCGTCTCTTAGAAGCTTCTCACCCATATTTTCATTAATATCCATTAATATTTTAATTTTCCTAAGTTTAGACTTAGGAACCCCATTAAAAATATTAATTATTTTAATAAAATACAATTTGGGTGGAATTTCACCAAACAATTTCTGGGTCTTGGAGATCTCATGTCTTCTTGCCCCTCCACAAAATTTTGGAGCTAGAGCACATCTGATGCTACCCAAAATCAACAGTCGCCGTGCCTGTACAATCAGAGCGCCAACATTTTCTAGCGTCGTTGCCAGGGATAAGTTTACCTTGTTCTTGGCGCTTCAACGATATTTTATCGTCTTATCATTTCTTATCCTTTCATTAGCCCGTCAATTGGCACATTTACTAGTGTCATTGTTGAGGATAGATTTTTTCATTCCCGGGGTTTACGACAATTTCTCAATCTTTCCATCTTTCTTCATTTATTAGCCCGTTGTTAAATTTGGCAACTAGGACCAAACTTCACATTGGACAGCTCATATTTTTCTTGGATTCCTCTCTCCGAGAGATATAGGATTGATCTAAAAATCATCCCATTCTGACATGTACAAGTGGAATTATGAATTTATTTTGTTTATGGACAAATTGTCAAGGTCGGCCAGTAAACTAATGTAGGCTCAGAAGCCCAACAGTCATGTCTATTTATCCTCAACGTTTGCCTATAAATACATGATGCCTCCTCATTTGGACACACTTCACTCGCTCATCTTTTCTCTCTTTCATTGATTGGGTATGAAAATCTGACGCTGCTCTCCACACGTGCAAAGCGAAGGAACGGTTTTCTGTTCCAAGCGTTGACCAGATTTGACCAAAAATTTCAGAGGTTGTTTTGACTGCGTTTTGATCAAGTGTTGACCTGTTTTAGGTGCGGTTTTGGTTGGAGGATTTCTGTTCTAGCAGGCCGCAGTTCTGGGCACAAGCACTGAGGCAATTTGACCTCTTGTTTGACCAACATTGACTAGGCTAGTTGCAGAGTTGACTTTTGTTAACTAGACTTTTTGAAACTGTTTTGGGTTGATTAGACTTGTCGTTGGAGGCCGAAGTTGACTGGATTTGACCGTGCTGAACTGAGGAATAATTCTGCCCTATTGACCAGCGTTGATTTTCTAGTTAGGGCTTTTTGTTTCTATTGTTTGACTGATCAGATTTTCACTGTAATTGGACAAGTGAATATTATACATTGTACTCTCTCTGCTGAACTTTTGAAGAATTATAAGAAGAATTGATCAAGGTTTCCCCACATTAGGGTTTGTCCCTGGCTGGTGCTATTTCTTGTGTCGTCTTATCTTGGCTAGTCTTCTACCGTTATTGTTTATGTTCTATTTGCATTTTACTATCATGTTGATGTGATTGCTAAACTGGATATTGATATTGGGCTAATCAAGAAACTGAAGTAAAATTGCTCTAAGCATAGAACATACCATTGTTATCCTAAAATTAACATGGTATTGGAGCTTAAGTGAAGACAAAACCCAAGCAAGAGTGAGAAGAGCAATCACCAAGAGAAGCAATCATTGATCAAAGAAAAGATTCGATGGCTTCCACATCCTACTTCAAGTTTGATGATAAGCTTCATGATAACTCTGATTTTCATGCATGGAAGACGTCTCTTGATTTGACATTAGAAGAGCAAGATGTGATGGATTATTTGAAGGGAAAAATTTCAGAACCTCCTTCTAATGCACCGGCTGCTGCTACAATCAAGTACAATAAGGGTGAAGTCAAAGCCAAGAAGTTCATTAAGGATTCTATTCATAAGCATTTAGTTGCTTATATTTCCGATTTGAACACTTCAAAGGAGATATATGACCATTGACAGGTTGGTTGGCATGTTCAAATCTAGCAATGCAAAACAAATTCTTTTTCTCGAGAACAAGCTAAAGGATATAAAGAAAGGAAGAAATGAAGATATTCAATCCTACATCATGAGGATTACTGAGATAAAAAAATTATCTTCTTTCGATTGGAGAAGCTATTGTTGATAGGGAGCTTACCCTCATTGCCCTTGGAGGACTCCCTTGTGAATGGCACGTGTTCAACAGTACTATTCTTATCAACGACAGGACTACAGGTTTTGAAGAATTGCTGACAAGATTCTCTCAAGAAGAAAAAAGGATGATGGAACTAGATATGCCTTCAAATAGGAATGATTCTACTGCATTCTCCGCTCATGCTAAAAAGAAGAATAATGCAAGTTCAAAGAAGAAATGTCAAGGAAAGCCGGGTTTCAAAAATGGAAGGAAGGGAGGATGCTTCATTTTCAACAAGTTTGGTCACTATGCCAGGGAGTGTCGTAATAGAAGGGTCACACCTCATGATGATTACAACCACAACAACAACAATTTCAGGGGAAACAACAATCAAAGGAATGGCAGATTCAACTAAGGAAAAAGGAATGCTCCAGATCCTCATCAAGGAAATGGTCGACCTCCCAAGAGATCAAGAAACACCAGGTATGATGAATCTAATGTTGTTGATAACAAGCAAAAAGAATTCTATCTTATATCTGCTCTTTCTACTGTATCTCTTTTGGACACTTTGGGAAATTGGTTGATTGATAGTGGTGCCTCAAGGCACTTCATTGGGTATAACGAAGCTCTTTCAAATCTGATTGAAAGGGATACAAATTTAGAAATTATCCTTGGAGACAATGCCACCTATCCCGTGAAAGGAGTTGGGAATGTTACTCTTCAATTGAATCAGGGTAACACCATTCATCTACAAGAAGTACTATATGTACCCCCAATCTAAAGGAGAACCTGGTATCTATCTCGGCGATGGAGGACAAAGGATTCAAAGTGGCATTCATCGATGGAAAGGTACGTGTGTGGAATAAAAATTTCAAAAATGCATTTACAATTGGCTTCAGGGTTGATAGCCTATGTCAAGTTGGAGGAAGCCCATTGGGAGCTATGTCTTGCAACACATTACTTCAATCTGAATTATGGCACCGGAGGTTTGCTCATCTACATTATAAGGCTCTACCCAATGAGGGGAAGATGGTGACATGTATGCCAAATTTAAAGTAGAACATACACGGGGACCATTCCCCTCAAGTGACAGGGGTTTGTCAAGGGTGTGCCAAAGGAAAGCATACAACTGGACCATTCCCCTCAAGTGATAGCAAGACTACTGACATATTACAATTACTTCATTTTGATCTATTTGATGCAATGCCCGTGAACTCATTGGGAGGATGCTTATATTATGCAACCTTTGTAGATGATTTCTCTCGCAAGGGTTGGATATATTTCTTGAAGAAGAAGGACGAAGTATTCTCATGGTTCTATTCTTTCAAATCTTTGGTCGAAAATCAAATTGGGAAGAAGATCAAAATATTGAGGACCGATAATGGAATTGAGTATGAATCAATGTGTTCAATGATTATTGTATAGAAGCTCGCATTAAGAGGGAGACTACCACTGCATATATTCCTGAGAAAAATAGTGTTGCTGAAAGGAAGAAGCGTTTTATCGTAGAAGCCACACGTGCCATGCTTCTTGATCAAAGCCTTCCTAAGTTCTTATGGGTTGAAGCTGCGAACACCGCCATGTATGTTCAAAATAAATGATCTCATCAAGCGTTGGACTCCAAGACTCCTAAAGAAGTTTTCATTACTAAGAAACCCGATGTTTCTCACTTTAAAATTATTGGTAGCCTTGTATATTTTCATCTGCCGAAAGAAAAGAGAAGCAAATTGGATGCCTTTAGGAAGAAAGGAACATTTGTGGGCTACATTGAAACTTCTAAGGCATAAAGAATCATTGTGCTTAGTCAAAGAGAAGTGGAGATAAGTTATGATGTCACCTTCAATGAGGATGCTGCCCTTGGGAAGATTAGTAACCTTCCTCTTCAAAGGAAGGACAAAGAAGCAGATTCCGGAAAGCAAGGAGAACCGCAGGATGAGTAGATGCTCGATGCTAAGAGACCAATGGATCCCATTGATCCACCCCCTCATGAGTCCTCCTCCTCGAAAAGGAGACCCTCATGGCTTAGGGAGACTCTCAAAGATGTCGAGAGACATGTTGCACCTAGGGGGACATTTTGTGAAAGCAAGAAGCCGAATAGGTACCAAGGATACTTAACTGCTATGAGCACCATTGTTCAATCTGAGCCTTGCACATTCAAAGAAGTTGCCAAATACCAAGTTTGGAAGGATGCAATGGATGAAGAGTATGAGTTGATTATTAAGAATGATGTTTGGGATGTGGTCCCTAGACCCAAGGACAAATGTGTTGTCATTTTGAAATGGCTCTTCAAGATCAAGCATGGAGTTGATGCAAGTACTGAAAAGTTCAAGGCCATATTCATTGCTCGAGGCTTCTTTCAAAAGGAATGTGTAGATTATGATGAGATATTTGCACCGATTGCCCGCCACACCACCATCCATTTGATTATAGCCCTTGCTGCCTCGCAAGGATGGAATCTTCACCAGATGGATATCAAGACTGCCTTCTTGCATGGTTCACTTAAGGAGGAAGTCTATGTAGAATAACCTGAGGGGTCGAAGTTCAAGATCGTCAAACACATGTATGCAGGTTGAAGAAAGCCCTCTATGGCTTGAAGCAAGCACCCCGAGCTTGGTATGAGCATAGTTTTTAAAACCGGCCTAGCTAACCGATTACCGGTCTAACTAGCTGGTTAGCAAGGCCATCGGTTGGAACCGACTGAAAAACCCGGTTCAGGAGGCACTGTGGCAAGAATTTGGCCCTAAGCGGTCATAACCAGTGCATTTAGGACAAAACCGGCCGGTTCTGTCCTAAACCAGCGGGTTACCTGCCATGCCCACCGAGGACCCACATTATGGCTTTTCCAAGGTAGTTTAGGGGTTTTGGAGGGAAATTAAGGAGTCAAACTTGCAGTGCTTTAGGCTGTGAGCGCAATTGGTCTGTTTTTGAGTGCATACACACGAAGAAGAGAAACCATTTGGAACAAAAACGGTTAAATGATCTTGTTGTTGTGCAATACAACCTTTGACTGAGGAGGAACCAAATGATGAACAAAGCACCTGATCTAGATCCCATTATGTTGGATGATATTGATCCAACATCAAAATGGGTGGAGGAGATTGAAGATCCTGTGTTTGAGGCTGATTTTGATATTGACATGGCTTTAGCAGGGGATGAAGAAGATTTTGTGGCGGCATCAGAACCAGGATCAGTGGTGGCATCAAGGAAAGGCAAAGAACCAATGGAAGGCACTAGTCGTGCAGGTCGACAAACTCGTGCTTCCATTAGTTCCACTTCTATTGCTATTGGTGGCATTGGTATTAAGGTTGTAGATCAGGCTAAGGCATCCTCAGACTCTGAACCAGATGATGTCTCTGTAGCTCTTGATGATGATCCTGTGGCTAGTAGTGGTGATGAACTTGATGATTGATCATGTGTACACTGTAGACTTGTAGTAGGCTAATGGCCTCATAGCTTGCAGCATTGTTTTTGGACTTTATAGGCCATTTAGAGCCTCATTGCTTATGTATTTTGCTATTTTGTTGATGATATGTATTGCACTCGGTGCCATTTTGATATATTCACCTTTACATTGTATATAAATGAGCAAACTCTGCATACTTTGTCTCTATTGGCTTGGAATCATGGTTTTAAATCTTAAAAATAGTATTGTTTCATTAAAAATTAATTATTTAATATATTTTTCTAAAACCGGTTCGTTTAGACCAAACGATTCTCGGTTAGACTGGTTCCGGTTAGTAAACCAGTTCATTAGGTGGACCGGTCCAGTCACCCGTTCAGGTTTTAAAACATTGGGTATGAGAGGATTGATAGCTATCTAATGAAGCTGGGATTTACAAGAAGTGAAGTTGATCCGAACCTTTACTTTAAGGTTACTCTATGTGGACGATCTCTTTCTGACAGGTGCAGACCCTCTTATTCATCAATGTAAGAGGGAGTTGGCTTCCGAATTCGAGATGAAGGACCTAGGATTGATGCATTACTTCCTAGGGTTGGAGGTCTAGCAAAAGCCAGGCAAGATTTTCCATTCTCAAGGAAAATATATTGTGAAGATACTTGAAGATTTGGGATGGTGGACTACAAGTCCACCACTACTCCAACGGAACTTAACTTCAAGAAGTTATGCGGAAGTGCTGTTGGGTTTGATTTGGGAAATCCTTCTGAGTATCGTCAACTCATGGGGGTCGTGATGTTCTTGGTGAACTCTCTTCCAGACATATGTTTTACAGTGAATATATTGAGCCAGTTTATGGTTGAGCCTCATCACATACATTGGATTGCTGCCAAGAATCTCTTGAGATATCTTCGGGGCACAATCACTTTTGGACTGAGATACACTACCAGGAATGTGAGGTTCCATGGTTACTATGATGCAGACTGGGCTGGTAGTGTGGTGGATCGTAAAAGACATCTGGACGTTGCTTCTCTCTAGGTTCTGCTTTGATATCATGGATGAGCAGGAAGTAGAAGTCGGTTGCCTTGAGCACCGCTAAGGTTGAATACATTGCTGCTAGTTTGGCCTCCTGTGAAGTTGTTTGGTTGAGGAAGCTCTTTAGTGAGTTGTTTGGACATGTGTTGGATACCACCGTGATCTTCTATGACAACCACAGTGGGATTCGTCTTTCAGAGAATCCCGTGTTTCATGACCAGTCCAAGCATATTGATATCAAGTACCACTTTATCTGGGATATGGTACAATGGGGAGCAATAAGGCTCCAACACATTGGGACTAATGATCAGGTCGTCGATATTCTTATGAAGCCCCTGCGGAAGGTCAAATTCTTAACCTTTTGTTAATGAATTGGAGTCGTGGAGAGACCCTCTTATGAGGGTCCCGTATGAGATGGATGTTGAGCTCAGGGGGGCTTGGGGTACTTCTTGAAGCGATGTGCGACCATTGAGTGAGTGCTTCACCTTCCCCTATTGGTGCGCAATGTACAGGGTGGGTTGTTCACCTTCCCCTGTGATAACCCATGGTGGCATATGCATAGGATGAGTGGTTCAACTTCTCCTATGGCATATAAGCAGGATGAGTGGTTCACCTTCTCCTACCGGCACATCCTACCAATGCAGTTTGGGACTCATGGGAAGTACCTCTCATCTGGCCAATGAGTAGGGAAATGAGGATAGGGACCATAGGACTACCGATGGACGCATCATGTACTACTGCACTCCCTATGCTAGGATGTCAATATTGATCTGGGATGAATGGAAACTGACTTTGGGTCAATTAAGAGTGGTATGACACACTCTCTTTGGAGACTTACTTCGGGTCAGTGGAGAATGGTATGATACATTCTTGATCATTTCTTTTTTCTCCATAGTTTAGCAGAGCAAAGCAGAGATAGGGACGATACAAATTATCAGACAGTTCGATAGGTGAAGTTCTCCCTAGTTGAGAGGGAGAGTAAAATTTGGAAACTAGGGCCAAAATTCACATTGGAGAGATCATATGAGATAGCTCATATTTTTCTTGGATTCCTCTCTCTGAGAGGTGTAGGATTGATCTAAAGATCATCCCATTCTGACATGTACAAGTGGAATTATGAATTTATTTTGTTTATGGACAAATTGTCAAGGTCAGCGCGCAAACTAGTGTAGGCTCAAAAGCCCAACGGTCACGTTTATTCATCCTCAACGTTTGCCTATAAATACATGATGCCTCCTCCTCATTTGGACACACTTCACTCACTCATCTTTTCTCTTCTCAATTGATTGGGTACAAAAATCTGAATCTACTCTCCACACGTGCGAAGGGACGGAAGGGTTTTTTTTCCAAGCGTCGACCAGATTTGACCGAAAATTTCAGATGTTATTTTGACTGTGTTGACCAAGTGTTGACCTGTTTTAGGTACGGTTTTGGGTGGAGGATTTCTGTTCTAGCAGGCTGCAGTTTTGGGCACAAGAACCGAGGCAATCTAACCTCCTGTTTGACTAGCATTCATTGTACTAGGGCTGGCCACAGAGTTGACTTTTGTTGATTGGACTTTTTCAGACTGTTTTGGGTTGATTAGACTTGTTGTTGGAGGCTGAAGTTGACTAGGTTTGACTGAGCTGAATTGAGGAAGAATTCTGCTCTATTGACCAGTGTTGATTTTTTGGTTAGGGCTTTCTGTTTTTGTTGTTTGACTAATCAGATTTTCACTATAATTGGACAAGTGAATATTAGACATTGTACTCTCTGTGCTGAACTTTTGAAGAATTATAAGAAGAATTGATCAAGGGTTTCCCCACATTGGGGTTTGTCCCTTGCTGGTGGCATATCTTGTGTCCTCTTGTCTTGGCTAGTCTTCTATTGTTATTGTTTATATTCTATCTGCATTTTACTATCATGTTGATGTGATTGCTAAACTGGATATTGATATTGGGCTCATAAAGAAACTGAAGTAAAATTTCTCTAAGAATAGAACATACCATTGTTATCCTAAAATTAACACCCGCCAAGCAGCACAAAATTTTTGGCACCTTTCCTTTCATCATTCTTCATCTTTTCATCACCTTATCCTTTGTACTCTCACTAATCCTTTCATCTTGTTCATTCACACTTTTAGCACCTGGACATTTAGGTTGGTTTCCTGTTTGGATGGCAACTCCACTTATTCAACCATTCACAAGAGCCTACTCTAGAAGGAATCCTAGTAGCTTGGTTAACCCTGCCCTCGATCCTGAAAAAGTTCTAAGGGTTTAGTTAAACAAATTTCATTTTAGAGAGCAACTAAATTTCCTCAGACAAGAAGCCCTCCTTGATCTCCATTTTCTTTTCATCAATCCTCTGAATCAAGACATCATGGGTGACTTTTACAGGCCTTGCAACTTCACCAACATCCAAGGGCACCCACATGATTTGCCAAATGAATATACCATGAGCAGGCTGGCAATCTTCCAAGGAAATAATGGCATCAATGTTGAGGCACATATAAAAAAATTTGACAGTTTCATCCAAAGATTTGCTCATACTACTGCATACAACCATGACGATGTCAGAATGAAGTTGTTTGTTCTATCCTTAGAAGATGATGCTCTCTATTGGTTTCATGAAAAAGATGACAATGCCTTTGATTCTTTAAGGACCATCCTTGATTCATTCAGAGATAAATATGGGGATAGGAGAGAAGGAAAATATTTGGTCAAATAATTCAACACTATTAAGAAAAAGGAGAATGAAACGGTGGAAGAGTTTAACCAAAGATTCAACAAACTTTTAAAGGATATGACTCAAGATTACAAGCCTCTCGACAAGACAGTTTTGGAACAATATCTTGAGGCTTTCCACGTTGAAACTCAATATGAGATAAGATGCGCTCACCCTAATACTCTAGTTATTGCCCAAAGCACAGCTGAAGAATTGGAGAAGGACAAGAAAGCCTCAGAAAAATCAGAAATCCCAGGTTTTGAAAGAGTTCAAATCAATTCTAAGGGGAAAGAACTTAAAGAATAAGAGTAAAAAACAGTTAAAGAATTGACCGGATTAGTAAGAGAAATGAAGATTGAACATCCCAGACAAATAAGCGAGATGCAAAATCAGTTAATATAGATGGGAAGAATCCAAATGCAAAATATGTCGCCCAGGAATAATAATAATAATAACAGGGGTAATAACAATAATCCAAGGCCAAGAAAAAAGGTGTTCCCAACCCTTAAGGGGAAAGACAGGTCCTTGGTACAACCTTCAATTAATAGGTGGCATACGAATGATGATGATATGGACGGGGATACAAGGGTCTCAAGGCGAGATGCCATGGGCACAAGATTACAATGTTGACAGGTGTCCATGTATTGGGTATATAGATGTAGTAGGGAGCAATCATGGATACATGAGTACCCATGCCCTTGTTTTTCCACTAGTCTATATTTTCCTTTTGCCTTTTCTTGATTTTTCTTTTGTATTACTATTCGGGGCTTCAGAAAATGGGAGCACGATGTGAATGATATAAAGTCGTTATTACCGCCTTAAGGTGGGGCAGTTCATTGCCCACCAAGGGTTGGGACATGCATGGGTTCCTCACCAATGTGGGGGCAATCATGGGCCCTAGCAACTTGGGTGACGGCCATGACAAGGGGTAGAGCTCATGTTTAGGTTTTGCCCACATTCTATACTTAATGTCTCACCCATCTTTTGCATTTTATAATATTCTTTTCTTTTGTTTCTTGCTTGTGGCCATGATATTCTTTTAAATTTCTTTTAGTTGCATCAAACTTTGGGGCAACATTTCCAGGCCCGAACCAGATGTGTGGATAAGGGGAGGGTGTGTGCCAGTACCTTATGGATGTAATGGACATGTGCACCCAGAGAAGGAAAATGATGAAATATGGCTTGTAATGTGCAAAGGGGAGGGAAAAATGTGGAATGGGAAAATGAGACCATGCTACCAAAATCGAGGTTTCTCGAGTAGTGTCCATCCTAAAACCATAGGCAAATAGAGGAGATCCCACAGGGCTAATATTGGAGATTAACCATCATTTAAGGTGAGGGAACAAAACCACAGTCAAAGCCCTTCCTTCTTCCAAGTTGTCCAGTAGTCCATGCCCAAAATGCCCAACGAAAAACAAGCATAACCAATTGTTTGCACAATGAAAAACATACCTTTTGGGTTGGATTTCCCACCTTCTAACATCTGCTCTCGACAGATGGGTCAGGAAACATATAATTGGTGCAGGGAGTGGAAATCTAGTGCCACATCACATCGGTTATGGTTGGCTCTCAAGGACTGTTGATTGTTGGTTGAAGAAGACAACTAGGAAAGAAGCTCTCCTACGGGTCCCCACTTTTGGTGGGTAACAGGCATCAAAATTTTGACCTCCTTAGAAGCTTGTTGGTTGATCTATCACATCATAGACTCCACCCTCCCAAATATCTACACACTAGCCCTCCTTGTGGATGATAAATTTAATCCATTAATTTCTCCTTCTCTCTTTTGCCCTAATTTGGCCCCTTCAAAACCAAGTGAGCTAACTAGGGCTTGGTGTGAATCCTAAGAAAAAGATAGTTTGTGGGATTGGAGAGCCTAAACATTAAGGGGATAGCATTTACCTCAAAACCTATCCTTTTGGTGGGAATCCACTTCAATCTTGTCCATCAATTTTCTTGCCCTAGTTGTTTGCCCTAAGGGGGCACGCTAGTCTAATTTTGCTTCAACTTAGGGGATTGATAGCTGTCTGATGAAGTTGAGATTCACTTGGAGTGAAGCCGATCCAAACCATTGCTTGAAGGTTGTGGATGACAGACCTCTCATACTGGCACCTTCTAAGGACGACCTCTTTCTGACAAGTGCAGACCCTCTCATTTGCAAAAGTAAGAGGGAGTTAGATTCCGGATTTGGAATAGTGAACTACAAGCCCATGACTACCTCGATGGATCTTAACTTTTAGAAGTTATGTGGTAAGGATGCCGGACTTGATTTGGGAAATGCCCCTGAGTTTCATAAACTCATTCTAGCATTGATGTTCTTGGTGAACTCCCATTCAGATATGTTTTGCAGTTAGCACGTTGAGCTCATATGTGGTTGAGCCTCACTGGATTGGTGCCAAGAATCTCTAAGATATCTTCAGGGCACAATCTCTCATGGATTGAGATACACTACTAAAAATGTGAAGATGCATGATTATTCGAATGCTCACTGGGTAGGCAGTGTGGAGGATCACAAAAGCACTTATGAGTGCTGGTTCTCTCTGAATTCTGCTTCAATATCCTAGGTGAGCAGGAAGCAGAAGTCAGTTGCTATAAGCACCACTGAGACCGAATACATAGCTACGAGTATGACCTCGTTTGAAGCTGCCTGGTTGAGGAAGCTCCTCAGTGAGTTGTTTGAGACATGATGGATACCATCGTGATCTTTTGTGACAACCAGAGGGGGATTCGATTGTTGAGGAATCCCATATGTTATGATCACTCAGAGCATATAGAAATCAAGTACCACTTTATCTAGGATATGGTACGTCGATGAGCAAGAAGGCTCCATCGCATTGGGACTGGTGTGCAGGTCGCAGACATTCTATCGAAGCCTCGAGGAAAGGTCAAATTTGTGACTTTCCATAACGACTTGGATTTGTTGAGAGACCCTCTTATGAGGGTCCTGTATGATGCATGCATTGAGCTCTGGGAGCTCCGGGTGCTTGGGGTACTTCTTGGAGCAACAAGCGACCATAAGGCGACCCACCCTGCCCTATGGTGTGTTGTGTACAGGGAAAATGGTTCAGCCTTCCCCTGTGATACCCCATGGCGACTTATGGACAGGATGAGTGGTTCTCCTATTGAGGCATCCTACCCATGCAGTCTAGGACTCATGGGAAGTACCTCTCATTTGGCCAATGAGTAGGGAAATGGGGTTAGGGACCATAATAGTATCGATGGACGCATTGTGTATCTACCGTACTCCCTATGCTAGGATGACTGACATTGATCTGGGATCAATTGGAACTGACTTCAGGTCAGTAAGAGTGATATAGCTTACTCTCTCTTGGAAATGATCTAGGATCAGTATAAGTGGTTTGTGACACTCTCTTTTGATATTGATCTGGGATCAATGAAACTGACTTCGGGTCAGTAAGAGTGATATAACTCACTCTCTTTTGGAACTGATCTGGGATCAGTAAGAGTGGTATGACACACTATCTTCATATGGGACTGACTTCGAGTCAGTGGCGAATGGTATGAGACATTCTCGATCAATTCTTCTTCTTCATGGTTCAGCAGAGCAGAGCAAAGCAAAGCAGAGAAAAATAGTGCAGGGCACTAATGGTAGAGATAGTACAGTCTCGCAGATGGATCAACGGATGGAGTTCTCCCTAATTGAGAGGGAGTGTTAAAATTGGAAACTAGGGCCAAACTCCACGTGGGCCATCTTATTTATGGCAACTGATATTTTTCTTGGATCCCTCTCATCGAGAGGTGTAGGATTGATCTAAAGATCATCTGATTCCGATAAGTATTCATGGAGATATGAATTTATTTGTGTTATGGGACAATTCGTCAAGGTCAACCAGTAACTAAACTGCCCCCACTTGTGCTCCACGTTTTGGTATAAATACAAGTGCTTTGCAAGTCATTTGAACACACACTTCACTCTTGATTTCTCTCCACTTGTTTTGGGTTTTAGTGGAAGAGAAGTCTAAGAGGAGGAAGCCCTGGACTCAGGAGGGATGGAGCCTAAGCATGAAGTCTAAACGCAATCCTAGATGATGCCCTAGCAGCTCTATGCATGACCTAAATCAAGGAAGACGCAGTCAACCCTTATCCTATATGCAGTCAGCCCTTATCCTATACAGTCAAGGAAGATGCAGTCATATTTGTGAAGAAGACAACCCTAATCCATTTGTGCAACACACACATTAGCTACAGCAAGTAGAGGTTGTCCTGCATGGGAGAAAGAGGGTTGTTTTAGGGCCTATTTCAGGGTGACCAAGGGATGGAAGGTAGGTCGAGTGCCTTGCTAGAGGCCCGAGGCAATGCGAGTTTGGTTGAGGGAAGAAAAGAGGTAAGGAATGTTGTTTTGAATGGGATGTAGGAGGCAACGGAGGTCTGTGGTAGGCCACAGTCCTAGCCACTCCAAATCAGGGCTGCATGGAGGTGTTAGGGGCTACAAAAGCCCAAAACAGTAGCTCACGTAAGGAGGAACCTTCCTTGCCTAGGTCGCAGCAAAAGGGAGACTGTTTGTGTGGGTATTTAAGGGTTGTTGCAGCGTGCACATGCCCTAACCTGGGACAACAATACAACAAACTTGGAGCAGTAGTTGTGCCATGTATTGGGTCAAAGATTTGACTTGTTTCGGATCAGTTTGTTGAGTAGCCTATGGGAGCCAAGTGTGGAGTTGTCTTAGGAGAGAAGGATTTATTTCTCCTACTTGTTTTCACTGCAAGATCTACACCAAAAGAGTTACTAGCATAGGAGCAGCAATGGGTACATGATGTACAGTGTGAGTACATGTTGTACAGTGTAGCAAAGTGCACAACAATGCATTCCATGATGTACAGTTAGCATAGTGCACAACAATGCATAGCATGATGTACAATGCAACATAGTAGTAGTGATGGTGCAGCATGGTGTAGATTTGTGTTGCTAGACATTGGTGTAGCAATGGGACAACATGGTAATAATGAACATATAGCAGCAACAAGAATGCATACAACGACAAGATGATGAGGTATTGCAACATGCATTTGGGTGCAGCTTAGTGCAATGAAGAGCTCAGCATAGTGGAGCAATACAGTGATGGACATAGTCATGATCAGTGAAGCATGATGAGAAGCAACATAGTCATGATGGGTGCAACATGATGATGAGGCGCAACACAATGATAGGTGCAACATGGTGATGGAGTCACCTTGGAGAATCAGTTGAACCAGCATGTCTTCAACTGAGTTCAACTACCTCATATATCATCTTCTTAGAGATGATTTACACTCTTATTTAGATAAGTCAAAGTGTTGACTTTTGTTGTATATGTACTATCTCTCTCTCTCTCTCTGCTGAACTATTGAAGAACATATAAGAAGAATTGATCAAGGGTTTCCCCACATTGGGGTTTGTCCCTGGCTAGCGCCACATCTTGTGTCCTCTTGTCTTGGCTTGTCTTCTGCAATTTATGTTTATGTTTATGTTCTATCTGCAATTTACTATTATGGTGATGTGATTGCTAATCTAGAAAAGATATTGAGCTAACTGTGAAAATTGAAATAAATTGCTCTAAGCATAAAACATACCTAAAATTAACAATTGTTGAATTCTCCATTCTTTGTTTTAGGCAAGGATCCAATGGCACAAGTTGGATTTCTCCTTTCCCTCCTCATGCATAATCCTTGATGCATGGTCCTCTTATTTGCCCACCTCCCACCCTTGTGATTCATCATGCAAGCTTGCAAAGAAGGAAGTGATGTTTGGTTGCCCTATCTCATAATGACTCGTAAGGAAAATGTTGTCATGTTGATCTAACGATATGTTGGTTACATTGGATGTATGAACAAATTTAGGTCATACATGGTATACTAGCATTACATGATAGTGTAGGTGCATTGCATGTTCCTTTTGCATAGCTAACAACATCATCTCATGTACTCATGCTAGATTAGATTGCACGTAGATTAGACTTGCACTTCGAATAGATTTACTTTTTCTGTATGGATTATTATCTTTCATAAAAAACATGGGCAATACACTACACCCAATGCACATGCTAGCAAACAATTTATTGCAATGTGCAAGATACATATTTGCATTCCTAAGAGATTTTTGGAGTTCTCATGAACACCCCATTCAAGTACATGGATCATGCACTCTACGGTAGGCTCATGTCTTAGGTAGAGCCAGATGTTATCCACCCCAAGTGGGTGACCCCATAGGAATTTGTTTTTCCTATGCTCTCTTCAGTGGGTAGCCACTAGTTAGTCGATGAGGATGTGCCATTTATATCTTTGCCATCAGCATCAGTCATATGTTTCCTCGCCCATCTAACAAGAGTGCATGTTGGAGAGTGTTGGGTTGTGTTGGAGATCAGTGGATCGCGGTAGATCCAGGTACTAAACCAACGGGAGTGTCCGATGAAGAATGAAAGAAGTTGGATCGGAAGGCAAAGAGCACAATACGATTGTGTGTCTTAGATTCAGTATTGCTGAATGTATCAGGGGAAGATACAGCGAAGGCTTTGTGGGACAAGTTGGGGACTTTTTACCAATCTAAGTCTCTAGTGAATAAACTATTCCTGCGGAAAAAGTTGTATAACCTGAGGATAAAAGATGGAGACTCGGTGACAGAGCATCTAAACGCATTTAATATTGTGGTAAGTCAGTGAGCATATGTTGATATTAAAATTTCAAATGAAGATAAGTGCATTAGTTTGTTGTGTTCTCTACCAGATTCGTGGGATAGCCTGGTTATTGCAATAGATAGCAATGCAACTGCCTTGCATTTTGATGAAATAGTCTCATCCTTGCTGACGGAGGAGATGAAACAGAAAAATATGGAGAGCCAGAATGGTGATGCCTTGTCTGTACGAGGA
>APFE030599021.1:57953-85187 GCA_000404065.3 Pinus taeda
AGGAGAAGGAATTTCCAAATAGTATAAGGCAGAGAGAGGACAGAAAGACGTCCAGAAGAAGGCTGACACTGGACTACACAGTGTTGATGTAGAGGCAGTGCAGTCAATGAGGGGAAGTCGAGTTTCTGCTGAGGGAAGTCGAAGTTCAGTTACCAAAAGCTAGGGTGTGAGTCTGGGAGGCAAGAAAGTCAATTTCTCAGCCAACAGAGGATCCAGAACAGAGAGGCAGCGTAATACCCAGGAGGGGTGATGCAGAAGCTACCCAGGGTGACGTAGTTTTGTGCAAAAGCTACCCAGCGTGATGCAGTTTTGTGCAAAAGCCATGCAGAGGGTGATGCAGAGCCTCCAGAGATGAAGGATCAGTCACTGATTCTCCAGTGACAGAGTGAGATCATTTCACCAGTCTTTTGTTCAATATTATCTCTGTAAAGGATTGTTAGTTGAGCATTCTAGAATTGTATTGAGAATTTTCTCCTGCATAATAATAAACCCTCTGAGCTGTTGCACCGGTTTTCCTGCAATGGGTTTTTCCAAGGACTATTTGTCCAAAAATAACTGTCCTATTTGTGTATTGTTCTTTCTTGCGCAGTATTTTGTTTCCGCATATATATAAATTAAGTGAAGGCTATAGATGTATTTACTTCGAAATTTATATTAGAAGATAGTAAATAACTTGCATGATTTAATCAAGTAGGAGAAGTAACATTAGTTTGTTGCAATAGGGATTCAAGCTTAGGAATTTTCACATGTTATACATCATACAAAACAAGCTCTAACCCTTTGAGCTATGAACATAATACAAAGAAAAATAAAAATAAAAGTAAAAGGCATAAGAGGGATGGAAAAACAAAGCCCAAGTTGATAGCGAATGCATCCACAATTGCTCCCTTCTCACATCTATACACCCAGGATGAGGATCCCCATTAGGCTAGTCGCTTTGACGATGACCCCTGGCCATGAATTCTTCTCCCAGTTGTTCCATTGTTACACATGGCAGTGTGGCACCTATTGATAGAAGGGTGTACCAAGGACATGTCACTTCCCCTTGGGGGTTGAGAACACCTAATAGGGTCATCTATTAACCACTCCTTCCTAGGGAGGTAACACCATAATTGGACCAAAGCCACAATTTTGGAAGGGAAGCCTTGTATGAAATGCTAATTTTCCCATTACTTTCAAGCTTGGTTCACTTCGATGAAATAATGATTAAATGTCCCTAACAGTGAATGTTGTAGCAGTGAATGTTGTGTGTAGTGTTGGTTTTTGGTAGCATCAGAAGAGCTCTAGTCTTGAAAATTGGTGGAGAGGCTAACACACATGAGTTCTAAAGAACCCAGAAACCGTTTGGTGAAATTCCACCCGGATTGTATTTTATTAGAGTAATTAATATTTTTAATGGGGTTCTTGAATCTTAAGTCTAAACTTAGGAAAATTAAAATATTAATGGGTATTAATCAAAATATGGGTGAGAATGATCTAGAAGGCGGATCAAGTCATGTTTTAATCTTAGCCGTCAATTAGAGACTTAATCTCAACCGTTGAAGACTCAACATGAAAAGTCTAAAATGGAGGCTTGGGGTTTGTTTGGAAACACACACAGAGATTGAGGAAATCAATTTTCTGAGGTGAGAAGTTCTCAGGAGCAAAATCGATTGGGGAGATCTTGCAGCTGTGGGGCAGTGAGAATCCGGAAGGACTTTCCGGAGAACATTGACAGAGAGGTAGAGAGAGCTTGCAGAGAGGCAGCACAGAAGCCGGGAGAGTTGACGTTGGGCCAGTCTGGGCCCACAGAGTCCTAATGCAGAGCTAGAAGGGCCTGCACAGAGCAGAAAAGTTGCCTGTCACGCAGAATCAGGACCTGCCAGAACAATCGGGATAGCTTACACAGAGGGCAGAGAAGCTAAAGCAGAGCCTGAAAGGCTGATGCAGAGCCTATGCAGAAATAGCCAGGGTTAGCCAGTCTTGTGCCAAATTAGTCAGAATTCTTCATGTGGTCTCACACTTGCAGGGCAAGGATACAACTCAGGAGATGTGGGAAGCCTTGTCGTCTTTGTATGAAGGCTCTTCCAAACAGCGAAAGATGCATTTAGAGAAGAAGTTGCAGCAGACTTTGATGCAGAAAGGAGAAGGGGTGAACCTCTATCTTCAGCGTCTTTAGGACACTAGAGATCAGCTTGTTGCAGTGGGGTCCACTCCTCAAACAACCGCGATGGTGAGGATAGCCTTGAATGTAGTCTCGGATGAATGGCAAGTTTTCATCCAAAGCATATCGGGCAGGGAAAAAATACCTTCATGGGAGGAGATGTGGGTGGCTCTTCAACAAGAGGAGTTAAGGAGGGACCTAGTGAAGGTCAACCTCAGTGGCAACAATGGGAGTTGCACAAAGATGAAGGAGGAGGAGGAGAACGCAGCTCTAGCATCGAAGGGACAATAGAAGCCGAAGCGAAAGAAGGACATTTCGAAGGTGAAATGTTTCAGTTGTGGCAAGATGGGCCACTATGCATCCCAATGTCCTTTGAAGAAAAAGGATAAAGATGAGAAACATGATCCTAAGGTTGCTTCAGCAAAGATAGACGAGGAAGAGTATGCCATGAGTGCCCACGCATCTCCAGGAGGGAGATAGGTCGATATTGTGTTGTAGTTAGGAGGACTACATGTGGGCAAGACCCTTGAGGAGTCCAACTCTTGGATCAATTCCATGCTACAGGAGCCCAAGATTCAGCAGTAGCGAGATTGACTTAGTGTGAGATGATGCAGCGGAGTGTTTGGAGGACAGATGCAATAGTTCGGGACTAGAGACTGATCAACGCAGAGCAAGGTTGGTAGCAGTGCAGTTGGCACAGTGCAGGATTGAGTAGCAGCACAAAAGATTCAAAGGGTAAGAATCAACAACAATTAGATTCCAACATTCATTGAATTATGTTGAACACAGTTAAGTTCAAATAATTTTGGAAGTTTTTCAGTTGCTTCTCTCGGCAACTAAGTTGCAATACGAATGCAGTGTTAGTAGTGGCAGTGCTAGCAACATAGCAGATGCAACGTTTGAGAGGGAGTTATAGTACAAATGTAGCAGTGGCAGTGGTAGTGTCATGGGCAACAATACAATAGCAGTAGCAACACAGTGTTGGTGTTAGCAACAGTGCAAAAAGGAGGTGCTTTAGAAACAGAGCAGCATGCAGGTGGATATTGTTGCTAGAGCACTTTCCTCGCTAAGAGAGTGTTGGTTTTTGGTAGCACTAGAAGTGTTCTAGCCTTGAAAATTGGTGGAGAAGCCAAGGCACATGAGTTCTAAAGAACCCAAAAACTGTTTGGTGAAATTCCACCTGGATTGTATTTTATTAAAATAATTAATATTTTTAATGGGGTTCGAAGTCTAAACTTAGGAAAATTAAAATATTAATGGGTATTAATCAAAATATGGGTGAGAATGATCTAGAAGGAAAATCAAGTCATGTTTTAATATTAGCCATTGATTAGAGACTTAATCTCGACCGTTGAAGATTCAACAGGAAAAGAATAAAATGGAGGCTTGGGGTTAATTTGGAAACACACACACAAAGATTGAGGAAATCGATTTTCTGAGTTGAGAAGTTCTCAGGAGGAAAACCGATTGGGGAGATCTTGTCGCTGAGGGGCAGTAAGAATTCGAAAGGACTTTCCAGATAATACTGACAAAGAGGCGAGAAAGCTTGTAGAGAGGCATGGTAGAAGCCGGGAGAGCTGACGATAGGCTAGTCTAGACCCACGCAACCCTGATACAGAGCTAGAAGGGCTTGCGCAGAGCAGAAAAGCTACTCGTCACGCAAAATCTAGAACTATCGGGAACAGCCGAAACTGCCAGGATTTGCCGAAACAATCGGGATAGTTGACGCAGAGGACAGAGAAGCTAACGCAGAGCCTGAAAGGTTGATGCATGGCCCACGCAGGGCCAGCGTAGAAATAGCCAAGGTTAACCAGTCTTGTGTTGGATCAGCCGGAATTTTGTTGGGTGAAGTGAGGTAAAACTCACTCAGATTTTCCGCCAATATTTTTCTCTATAAAGGATTGCTCGATGAGCATCCTAGATTTGTATTAAGATATTTCTCCTGCATAATAATAAACCCTCATAATTGTTGCATCAGTTTTCCCGCATTGGGTTTTTCGAGGACTATTGTGTCCAAAAATAAGTGTGTCCTATGTATCTTGTTCTTTGCTTTGTTTTTTGTTTCATGAGATTAAATATTTAATTAGTGTAGGTTGCAGAAGTAGTTTGCTTCAGTATTTAGAAGAATAACTTGATGAATGTAATTTAAAAATCAAGTAGATGAAGTAGATTTAGATTTGCTGCAGTAGGGGTAGGGGTTCCTTTGTGTCTAGGAATCTTCACACGTAGAGCTACTTGTAGCTCTTTCTATCCAACCGGGAAAGTGAACGTCTTCCAAGTCAACATCAAATCCATCATGACCAACAAGCTATCTCATGACTTGCTACATGTTCTACCTTTACTAGTTCTTCCATATATTCATCTAAGCCATTACTAGTGTTATCCACTCAATCCATATGCTCTTTGAATTGAATTAAGCCAAACAACTTTATCTCAACTGTTATCTTTCTAGTCTATACTTCTATGATATGTTCTTCCAGTTAGCCAAATCATATCCCACACAAATCATCAATATCGGAATCACCAAATCATGATGGCCTTTTGTCAAGATGTCATATTTTGCTATTTCTTCTTCATGCTCTTCCACTTTCAAACATCAATCAATTTGTTCTTGGAATAAACAAATCAACAAGCTTCAATATCATATCCATCAGGGTCTTCACAGCTTCCTCTAAAGTTATCATTGTTATCTTTCTTACGTTATTCAAGAGACCATATTGGATGTTGATCAATACCATGCTCATCTATCATGCTTCTATGTATCGAATAACCATATGGAAGAGTATTTCCTCATCTAGTCTTCACCAAGACATACCATGCACATGATTCCAAGTATATCCAATTCTTCCTACAAAGCTTCTAAAGACATGAATTCTACTTTCTAATGAAGGGCTCTTTTCTAAAGATGTGCATACTCTTCCTTTCAAACTGCCATCTAGCTAGCTTTTTTTTAACAAACTGCTTCTTTCTTTGAGGATGATATTCCCATCTTAAGATGAGAAATGCTTCAATTATGCCTTCATGTTGTTTCTTGACTATCTTCATACTTTCTAGACTGTTATTGATACAACCTCTATAAAACTTCTAGTGGAAAATATTCTCGCCATGTCACTATGATTCTTCCATGTACTGAATAACCTTCTTATCAAGGATCCTTGTGATCCTTTCTTGCTAAAGAATTGCTTCTATAAAAACATGATGCCAAGAAATAGCTGCATGAATTGTGGAGTGCTAGATGGTCCAAATACATCTATTCTTGCTTTGCTAGATGACTGGTAGTAGTGGAGTTCTTCAATAATAGAGATCCTTATGATCTTCATTCTTTGGCTTCTTTTCAAGTTCTTCATTTCCTTCAGCAATGTGACCTCAACTCCTTTCCTTCCTTTTATTATTCTGCCTATTTTGAGTATCCTTAGGACAATCTTTTAAAGTGTCCATATTCATTTCATCCAAAGCACTGTACTTTGGACATGCCTTGTCTTCTGCGTGGCTGATTGTTGTTGTTGTTGAACTCTCGACGAGGTTCAAACTTCCCAAATTTTCCATTCTTCTTCTTCGATCTAGCAAAAAAAGCTTGAGACTTTTCATTGGGTTCGATGTCATCACTGGCTTTCAATCTTGTCTCTTCTAGAATACACAAAGCCCACAACTCATTGAAATTTGTAGTGTCCTTTCTTAAATAGATGCTTGTCAGAAAACTACTCCATTCTAAAGGTAAAGCATTGAGTATACAAATTGTTAATTCAGAATCAAAAACTTCTCCAAGCCCTTGTAGTTGATCCTTTAACTGCGAGACCTTTATAAGATATGAGGCCAAATCTTCACCTTTCGATAACCTTGTTTTTGTAAAGTCGATTCCTCATAGGTATCTTCTAACCTGTGGTACTGATTGAAAAAAGTTTTATCAACTTGTCTTAGATTGCTTTAGATTAGCCCAAATCTACAGCAAAGGGTATAAGATAATCTTTGATGGATACAATGAGAATCCTTTGAGCCCTCACTTCTCCTTTAGTGCACTTGGCCAATTTTTGAGTCCTATCCTTTTTTGGTTTTGTAACTTTTCGTAGAACATAGTCCATGAATTCATTTTCCATGAGCATCAAATCTATTCTCTTTTCCATGCTTGAAAGTTTGATGACCCATCGAGCTTGTTTCCTTCCTTACAAAATGAGGTCATTTGATTTGAAAATTGAGACATAGAGAATAATATAGTACTTACTTGTTAGAAGATTGACCTTCTTGACGATGATGTCTTCAAATGTCTTGATGCTCCAAGATCTCCAAGAGACATCAAAGATGTCCTACAATGATGTCTTCCTGGATGGTTGGTGCAATAGTATCTTCAAGTTGATTCAAAGATGAATGATGATGCTTCCAAAAGTGTAGATGATGTTCCCAAGAATCATTATGCTTCTTGAGTGATGACTTCTATAGAGACATCTTCCAAAGTTAGTGACGATCAGAGAGCTTCCAAGAGAGAGGGATTGATAAGATGATGATCTTCTTCAAAAAGATGATAATAGCCTTCAATGATAGAGAGAAATTGGTAATTGATGTAATAGTCTTCCTTTGAGTCTTCTTCCTTATGCCTTTAGCAAATGTTGTCCTCCAAAGTAGCTTTGATGAATGTCTTCCACTTATGCCAATAAAATGTTGAAATGTGTAGCTTGGGAGGTATTCCACAAGCCCAGATCAGGGTTTGTGAGAATTTTGGTCGCTAAAGGGGTTTGTGAGCAAAAGACCCAATTGAAGGGGTTTTAGACCAAAATGGGATTTAAAATTCTAAAAGGAAAATTAAAAACAAAATTAAAAGCCCAAGTCTAAGCGGATAATTCCTCTAAGATCTAGAGGGTTCCATAGAAGGCTTGGGAAAGTTATTTAAGAGAGGCCTTAGCATAAGGCTAGACATCAAGTGTAGACGAGCTCGCTTTATCAAGAGGTGGTCAAATATGTCGACCTAGAAGAGCCCTAGTGTGAGGGTTGAGAGGGGTACTAGACAAGTCGTGAGCAGATCCAAGGTGAGAGAAGGAAGATCCATGAAGTAGCAGCAAACAAGGAAGGTTTTGTTTGCACTTAGGAGGTCTCCTTCAATCTTGGAGCAACCGTGTTATTCCCTAAAGTTTTGGTGAGTGATGAGGAGGGCCACAAGCCTAGATTAGGGCATGAAGAGGTGACTGAGAGGCCTACTTACCTTGCCAAGAAGAGGCCGCAAGCTAATGTGCCTTGTCGTTGGGAAGAGGAAGGGTCGCAAGCCTAATTCACTGTCTTGACTACAGGTAGGAGGGTCACAAGCCCTAGTGAGCTTGGTAGAAGGTCTAAAGGGCCTAAGTAATTGTTGTCGGGAGGGCTAAGCACCCTCAGAACTTCAACGCAATAGATCTGAGCATGATTCCACATGTTTTGATGAACGTATATTGATGGATCTGAGGTGGCTGTATGCTTGAAGTAGCCGCAGGTCTAAGCTGGAGTTAAACCCTGAATACATTTACCAAAAGTGCACAGATGCATGGACTTTCAGATCAACTAGATTGAGTTCAGGAAGAGCTGAATCTTACATTCTTAAGTTGATGTATTTTCCATGATGTAAGGTTGTCAATAAGGTCTATTGACAATAGTATGTTATGCCCTAAGTCCTGTCTTGTTGAGTGACAAAAGATAGGTAGTGGGTAAATATTGTGAGGCCCTAGCAATGCCACTTCCTATGCAAGTTGAAACCCTTGAATGAAATTACAGACCTTAGAAATCTAACCCTAAATCTGTGTCAAACAAAAAGTTGCGACCCTAGTAAGAATGCCAGATTGTTTCTCTGTTTGGACAGAAGGATGAGAAGAGAGTACTGCAATGAAGGGTTGCATGGTAAAGGAAGAGAAAGAGCTGCTTTAGGGGTTGAAGAAGCAGTAATGTAGAGCCCTAGATATGGGCAGATCCGGAAGCATAGACAGTACTTGAACAACAATTTTGAAGGCAGAGCTAGAGCCCTAGATGAGGGAAAATATGCTGCCTGGTATCAACCCAAGAAAAGTGACAAGCAGGTAGCCGAATCATTGTTAGAGGGCAGATCTATAATCCCTATGAATGGGCAACTTTGTGGATATCAGTCAAGGCATTGATTGAAGAAAGGGTAGTGTTGATGAGACTATTCCAAGGTTGGAGCAGCAATATGATAAGCCTAGATTTGCAATAGCTCCTCTATTACAGAATAAAGGGCAACATTCTCAGAGCTCTAGATCAGTCAAATTAACACTGTATGTGAGCAGACCTGAAGGGTCCATATTAGATTGTTGCGCTGGACACTTATGGTCTATTGGAGGGCTACGAGAGAGTGATCCTTGTGTGCCTTAAGTGCAACACCTTGAAGGACTAAGGTAGTTGCTAGGAGAAGCAGAGAAGTGGAGCTCAGGTCTGATCAGCCAGAGGAGCAGTTTTGGATAGCCCAAGTTCATGATTGAATAAGAAACTTTTGACAATGATAGATGACAGCCCAAAGTTTGTCTTCATTGGAGCAACGCTAGAAGGCAATAGAGGGAAGAAAGTCCCAAAAGGAGCTCAGGAGCATCAGTGGGCAGAAGTCTGAAAGAGTTGTGTCCTTGAAGGACTAAGGAATAGCTAGTGAGTGTGAAGACCCTATGTGTTGGATGTAGATGGACTTATGATCAGCTAGAAAGAAGATTGGAGAGCCGTGTTTAGTGGCCAAAAGGACTTGGTGCATTGACAGAGGCAGGAGCTATAGAACAGGAGCGAAGGACCAACAGTGCGTTTAGGATACGATCATGGTAGCTATGATTGAGCTCTACTTCAATTAGACAACCAATGTATCTTGTTCTTGTTTCTATGTTAATATAACAAAAATGGGTTGAAAAAGTTTTAAAATGTCATGTGTGTTAGATGATTCACTGATGTGTTATTTTCTGTTGTGCAAAGTAGGATAAGTTGAGGCATTTGAGTTGGTCATGTCAGAGATTTTAAGACACTAACCAAAAATCTCATGTGCCATGGAAATTCAACACAAGAGTGATCTTCAAGTTGCCTTCTCCTCACCTTAGCTCTGATACCATGTTGAGAAATCACTAAGGCAACAATTAGGGTTGTTTTCTCTTTACTCAATGATTTTTTGTGAATATATGTTGCTTTTTTAGTACTTTTATTATGTTCTTTTCATCAAACAATTACCAAAGCCATAAATCATGAAGATTGCAAAAAGAAAATGAACACAAGATATTGGCTCCAAGCCAAGGAAAAGTCAAATCTTCTCTTCTTATTGAATCAGATCAAAGTGAGAAATCCAAGACCCAAACACTAAGATCAAGACCTTCCACAAGACCCAACTCAGCCCTCCTTCCAAGCTCTTCTAACAAGTCAAAGTCAACTCAAGTCAAAGCCTTCCAAATCTGGTCAAACCGTTGATTTTCGGCCCCTTACAACAAAATTTCGGATCTACAGTGCTTTATAAATATTTTGGCCTTTGCAACAGCTTTAGAAAATCGCACGTATGAGAGAATTAGGGTAGAAAAACAATCTTTAGACCTTCACTCTTCTCTCTAAACTTGTCTCCAAATGAGGTCGAACTGTCCTCTATTTATACACATTCATGATGTTGGAAAACATAGCTAGTTTCAGTCTTCATAATTATCATTGTACTCATGTCAATATGTATATCGTATGTAACAAGAAAAAGAAGAAAGAAAAATATTATTTTTAAAGCATGAGTTTCATGCTTCTTTTGATTGGTCTTCTAGGTAAAGCATGTTTTTCATGCTTCTAGTGTTTGTTGTGTCATAATATTTATTGTCATGAGTCATGAGAGTCAATGTCATCTATATAAGACCCATTTGGGCAAGATGTATCATGGAAAATAATTTATTTTGAGTCAAGAAAGTCAAAATAAGCCTCCTAGCACAAGTTGGCCCTACCAAAGACAAGTCGGCCTAGAGAGGGTTATTCGACCTCCACAGATGAGTATAAATAGAAGTTGCTCGACCTCATTTAGAAACCAATTCGATCTGCAATCAAGAATTTCAATCTGAAGTGCGGAATTCAAGAAAGAAGTTGAGAAAGGAAAGGAGCATATAAGTTGGAGCTAGAAGGAAGAAAGATAGAGTTTTTGGTCAAGGTTTTACCCTAATTTCTTTCACACATGCAAAGATACTGAGTTGTTACAAGGGCCAAAGTTGCAGACCTACTGCAGGTCCAAAATATAGTAGCTGGGGGCTGAAATTTTGAGTTTGGTGCAGCTCTGGAAGGTTTTGACTTTTGTTGACTTGGTTTCACTTTGAAGCAAGTTCTATAAGAAGAGGAGACTTTCTAGGTTTTCCCCTTGGAGGGGCTTTGCCCTGGATTGAAGCCTAATTTTTCTGTCCATTATCTTTACTATTTTTTTTGTTTTAATTGTTTGATGAGAAGATCTAATAAACAAACATAAGAAGATAAAGTAAAGTTCACAAGCAATTGTTAAAGTTAAAGGAGAAATTGAATAGCCGCCCTACTATATTCTCCAACATGGTATTAGAGCTAAGGTGAATAAGAGAAGGCACCTGGAAGATCATCATGAAGGATTTGTTTGTCAAGGAGAATCATTTGCTAACGACACAATGAAGGGAAAAAAGAAGACCTCATCATTTTTAAAAGGATCAAGTTCTCATTGAAGAAAGGAAGGATAATACTTTCAGCCCTCATCAAAGGAAGGCTTAAGGAAGAAGATTATAAGCTCCCATTGAAGGTTCTCTAGTTGACTCCATCTTGAAGGAAGGTTGCATTGTCCTAAACATTGATCTCTCTTAAAAGATCATTAATTTGAAGGCTCATTAGAAGATATCTTTGAAGGAGAGGAAGCATCAAGGAATCTTGGGATCATCATTCACTCTTTGAAGTTGTTCAAAGACACCATTATTGAAGGCATCCTCAAAGTCATCATTCTAGGGCATCTTTGAAGTCTCCTTGGAGGTCTTGAAAACATCAAGATAGTTGGAGGCATCATCAATAGGAAGGACTCTTGGTTGACAATTATCATTTTGTTTTCTATGTCTCAATCTATAGATCACATGGCTACACTACATTTTGCAAGGAAATCAACAAGCTCGTTGGATCAGCAAACCTCTTTGCATGGAAAAAGAAGATTGACTTATCACTCACTGAAAATGAAGTCATGGAGTATGTCCTTGGAGAAGTAGTTGTACTTGACAAAGAGAAGACTCAAGAGTTAGCAAAGTACAAGAAGGGAGAAGTAAGGGCACAAAGGATCATTGTCGAATCCATTAAAGATCATCATGTTCCCTTTATTGTTGATTTGAAGACATCTAAGGCTATGTATGATAAGCTGGTAAAGTTGTACTCTATAAGTGCATTAGGTCAAAAGATTTCCTTGAGGAATCAACTATATATAGAGTAAGGAAATCAAAAGATGAAGACATGGCCACCTATCTGATGAAGATATTACAAATAAGAGACTAATTGCAAGGGCTTGGGGAGACTATTTCTGATTCTGAAATGACTATTTGTGTGCTTAATGCTTTTCCACCTGATTGGAGTAGTTTTGCAACCAACATCTACTCAAAGAAAGATGCTACACCTTTTGATGAGTTATGGGCTCAATGTATCTTGGAAGAATCTAGGATCAAGGCAAAGGATGACACTGAATCAAATGAAAGTTCTCAAGCCTTTATAGCTAGGACCAAAAAAAAAGTTGAAGAAAGAGAAGTTTGGAAAGTCCAAGAAGAAGCCAGATATGTCCAAGATTCAACACTGTGGATGTAATGAGTATGGACACTTTAAGAGGGATTGTCCAAACAAGAAAGATAACAAAAGACAAGAAAGAAGTGAAGCTGAAGGGAGAAGATCCCAAGGATCTTTACTATTGAAAGAAGCTTCATCACTATCAGGTTCCTTATGAAATTTGTCTTTCTTTTATTAGGTAGCAAGTACAATAGCATGCATACTTGCATTCTCTAGTAGAATTCTTGATTTTTGTAAAAGCATGGCATCATAGATAGAAGCAAATGACAATAGAAAAAATAGAATCTACTTGTTTAATTTGCTTTGGGAAAGATCATCTAGTTTAAAGAGAATGATGAGATTGGAACCATATTGCATATTATTAGTCATCCAAGCATTTCTAACATCATGTTAAAGGAAGTCATTTTGCAAAGTGGGATCATCAAGATCCTATGAGAACCATCATTTTGGAAGGTTCATGGAATAGAATTATGATATGACTAGTATATATTCCATCTAGTACAAAGACAACCCTATGTCTTGGTCCTCATTATTGTCATTATAATCATGTTAATATGTATATCTTACATAACAAGAAAAAGAAGAAAGAAAATATTATTTTTAAAGCATGGGTTTCATGTTTCCTTTGATTGGTCTTCTAGGTAAAGCATGTTCTTCATGCTTCTAGGGTTTTTCATGCCATAAGATTTATTTTCATGAGTCAAGAGAGTCAATGTCATGTATATAAGACTCGTCTAGGTAAGAATTATCATGAAAACAAAAATTATTTTGATTCGAGAAAGTCAAAATAAGCCGCCTAGCACAAGTCGGTCCAGAGAGGGCTATTCGACCTCCACATGAGTAAAAATAGAAGTTGTTCGACCTCATTTGGCAACCAATTTGAACTTCAATCAAGAAGTTTGATCTGAAGTGCGGAATTCAAGAAAGAAGTTGAGAAAGGCAAGGAGAATAGAAGTTGAAGCTAGAAGGAAGAAAAATAGAGTTTTTGGTCAAGGTTTTTCCCTAATTTCTCTCACATGTGCAAAGAAACTGAGCTACTAGAGGGGCCAAAGTTGTAGACCTACTATAGGTCTGAAATATAGTAGCTGAAGGCTGAAATTCATAGTTTGGTGCAGCTCTGGAAGGGTTTGACTCTTTTCGTCATGCTTTGACTTCAACCTAATTGGAAGGGTTTCTTGGAGAGCTGACTTGGTGCTAGGAGGAGGTCTTGGTCTTGAGGTTTGGGTCTTGGTTTTCTCATTTGAAGCAGATTCTATAAGAAGAGAAGACATTTTATGGGTTTTCCCCTTGGAGGGGTTTTGCCTTGGCTTGGAGCCTAATTTCTATGTCCATTGTCTTTATTGTTTTTGTTCTTGATAATTGTTTAATGAGAAGATCTAATAAAGAAACATAAGAAGATAAAGTAAAGTTCAAAAGAAATTATTAAGGTTAAAGGAGAAATTGAATTAATAGTTTCCCTCTTGTATTTTCCAACACAGGAGATCAAATGGGTCCCTTCCAGGGTCGACTTGGTCATGTGGGGACAAAATTGACAATTTTGACTTAAATAAAATTATTTTTCCATCTCTTTTCAAAATTCCAAATAGGACATGACTCAAGTACAATAATTTGACTCATGACGAAATATTCTTTTGTCTCAATAAACCCTAGAAGCATGAAGAACATGCTTGATCTACATAACAAGTTGACTTGAGCATGAAACCCATGCTTCAAAAATAATAATTCTTTTTCTTCTTTTTCTTTTTACATGAAATACAAAATGACATAAGTTCAATGATAATTATGAAGACCAAACCTAATTACATTTTCCAACACTGACTAGGGCTTGGTGAAAATCCCTAGAAAAAGATAGTTTGTGGGATTGGAGAACCTAAACATGAAGGGGAGAGCATTTGCCACAAAATCTATCCTTTTGGTGGGCATCCACTTCAATCTTGTCTATAAATTTTCTTTCCCTAGTTGTTTTCCCTAAGGGGGAACCCTAGACTAGTTTTGCTTCAACTTGGGGGCTTCTTTGAAGGTTTCACGAGGCTTGGATTTGCAAATATACATTGTTGGAAACCTTTTCTCTTAGCCTTGACCTTTGGCCATCACAACACTCAACAAATCACACAAGCCTTAGGTCTAGTGCTTTGTCTAATAGGTTTCTACCAAGAAAGCAAATTTCCTCCTATTGGAGCCTTGAATAGTTGAACCTAAATTGTGTCTTTCTTGTAGAAGGCCTCATCAAGTCACATTGCACCCTAACCCTAGAATATCTATTAGGTGACCTCTCTCATACCAGGACTCCTCCCAGTGGTGAAAGTCCATAAAGAACAGGGGGTTTTGGCTATGATGACAGTGGGCCACTACCCAATTGTTTTCCCTTTGTCTAGTGTTAGCCTAGTAGAGTGTCCCCTTATGCCTACTAGATTTTGCAACAACCATCCCGTCAGATCATAGCAACAAGAGACAAGTCGAGTCTCATGGTGCTCCCGACTATAGAGCAATGAGACTGCATATATCTCTTCTGCCCCCTTAGCTGAGTATATCATCGAGGTCACTCCAGAGATGCAGACCCATAAATTAATCCACACATTCACTGAAGACCGATGTTACTAGTTCTAGACAAATATAGAGTCAAAGGCCTTTTTCTCGTCTACATACTCCGATCTCCCACAGGAGCAGCTATAGATCTATTCAAAATTTCTTCCCTTCAACCTTGAGTGTTAGGAGTATCCTTAGCTCCTACATTCCCCCCAGCATCTGACAGATATACCCACCCCCAATAGCTCTAACAAACTTCGTAGGCAACCCGGAGATTGACTAGCCCCCCTCATCCTCTGCTATTAGGTCTCGACGACCTTGATTTCATTAGACTCACAACCTTGTTACTTACACTAGGAGACTCCCTTATCATAGATCTTCTTCATTCCTTATGTTAGCTTTTTATGTGTGTATTTCTTTTTAGCACTCTTTGCATTTCCTTGCAGTTGCATTTACACACTCACTTTGTATTCATATTGGATGTACTTTTTAGTCCCTTTGACCTACTTTTGTGGTCATTTGTTGGACATTAATAAAATTATTTTATCTTATCTTAATAGGGGGCAAAGTAGGTCAGCTATTATTCTATGTTTTAAGCAGGTCCCACATAGGTGAATTGGTCCTCGTACAAATACATTGGACCCCTCACAATCCCAACACCATCAAAGAATTAACGATTCAACCATTGCTTGATCAGACTGCCAACCCTTTGTTAAACTGTCAACCCAACATGAACTGAGGTGACAGCAGTGCGATTCCCATCTTGTTTGCCCAAGGTAGTACCAATGGTTGAACTTTACATTAGGGTGCAACTTCAAGCAGTAACAATATCAAGTACCATGGCATGTATGTTAAGTGTATGGTGTGAAGACTTTGGTGGTACGAATGTTGAGATTCAGGGATTCACCATTTGTGCTTTCCAGCAAACATGTGATGCATCCAGTTGTGACTCTGATTGGACTATGTTCGAGCACATACACTACAATAATCACAAGTGGTTAGCACAAAAATGGTTAAATGAATTGGTATTTTGTCCACAGCAATTTCTGACTTCACATTAAAAAATTGCTAGATCATATATTGGAAAACTGATTCTTTTCAAATTTTAATTTTCAACTATTTATTTTTGATTAATTTAATATTTCTTTTTTCTTTTGTATATTTAAAGAATAAACTTTGAAGTATCAACAGGAAGCAATCATCATGCAATCAAGTTGGACAATGCTGATCCAACATGAGACTTGATTGTTCAAACTTCAAATTTCAGACCCAGGTGCCAAAATTAACAATTGAGGACTTCAATTGGCTCAACTGGTCTCTACTTACCATTCCTAAGTCAAGTTTCCACTTTGTGCCATGATCCAACATCCATGGCATATTATAAAGCTAGTTTATGTTAATGATTTGAATTATGTGTACATTTTAAAATTCCATGCTAATGGAAAATGATTTCTTTGGTGAAATTTAGTGTCTCCTTTTTGTTCAGATTTTACCAAATCCGAGTTGTACTCTTACTCTCCAACCTTACTGAGTTGCACCCTTTCTGGCCTCACTGAGTCATGTGGTATGATTATGTTCTGTATGATCAGTAATATGCATTCTTCAGGAAGAAAAAAAAAATAGTGAATGAAATTATGAATAATACAAGTGAGCTTTGTGTTACAGAGAAAATAATGGAACAACAGTCCTTCGTAATGCATATCAGTACTAAAGGTAAAAGACCCTCTAGGAATGAGTCCATCTAATAGGACATAATCTTATCCACTCTTAAAAAATCTGAATGCTCATTGGAAGCCGAGCTCTGACCTAATATGTCTTTGAATAACCTATAGAGTCTAGACCACACTTATCAGAAGACTACTAAAATCATTTGCTTTTTGGTTTACATAATGCACAGGAAGAATGTTAGGTATTAACAAAGCAATGAAAAGATATAATAAAGAATTGTCTATTCTGTAGTGGGAAATCTTTGTCTTTATATTGAAGCTTAAAACTGTACTGCATTTCACCAGATAAAGAAAAAGGTGTATTTGCATAAATGATTAATTCATTTCCTTCATTCAAACACCAGCTATAAACTTACTTGATTCAAGGGGATTCTCTATTCTAAGGATTGAGAAAGGTCCAAGAATTGGATCCTGCAAGATGCCTTCTCCACTGCTATTCTTCTGAATCAAGATTGTTTCTGTGGCTTTCATATCAGCATAGTTTGTTGATCCTGAAAATGGTAAAATATAGATATCTAGAATGACATTTACACCATGCCTTGCAATGGGAACCACCTGAGATAGTCATAAAAAGGTTCAGGATAAAACAAAATTCAGAGACTGAAAAAACTTAATCCCTCAGATATAGACTGTTACCTGTGAAGGGGACACTTGCAAAGCCCTAGCAAAATTCCTTGTAAAGCTTCTTTCCATGCTCAAAGTATAATTGGATAGCTGCACATTGAATATTTCCACAACGACAAGCAGTGGAGTAACACAGCTACAATGTCCAGCATCAGATACCAGTGGGTCCAAGACTTGACCAGTAACACACATTGGGCAAGCTACATCAAAATAAAAATAAATAATAGATAAATTTTCCTTTTCTTCGGGCTTGAAATAATGTTCAATATTTTTTTTCCTAATATGCAATTCCTAATTTTCAATTTTATGGGCACAATGCTGAATAAAATACAACATGAAGAAAAATTCTATGCATAAATCTTTTGGAGCATTGATACTGATTTCACACAAATATCAAGTCTAAAGGACTGTCCTGTTACCTCCTGCCCCTGGAACATACCCTATATTTTTTATAGACAACATCATAGTAAAACCAGAGATATGCAAGTCTAAACCCTTGTAGGCCATGAGGACGATTATGTGTATGGTATCCTAAACCTTGATGGTCAGCCATGCCCAGTCCCTTTAGTCCCCACTCTCAATTCCTTTCATCCTGGATGTAACTGGAGGTTTTGAGATGGATCTAATAGGATACATCATTTAGGGGAGCCATTGGTTTTGTATGGGTGATTGCACTATCTAGGGCTTGTTGTGGCCATGGTTCTAAGTGCACCTATGCCTTCCCCACATGGTCATGTCTCATAGAGTCTGTGAGCATCTTCCTGGTTGTGGTACAGTATAATTCAATTCTCCAGATGGCAATCTCATAGTTCACAGCATTCCATGTGTTCTAAGGCATCTCATGGATCCCAAAGCAGAGGGTTATTGGGTCCAAAATACAACAAGGGCCGAAATGATCACAAGATGTACACTTGACATGCCACATGGAAATTTCAGCAATTGAAGAAGGCATCAAGAAAAAATCAGACTGTAAGGTGGCTGTACTCTCTCTCTATCTCCTAGTAGACATGGGGTAAAGGTGGCCATAGAGGGTCATTTTATGACATGCAAAGATAGATCCAATGTCAAAGATGAAGTAAATATCGCTCCAGACAAAACCCAAGTGTTGGAATCTATCAATCAATCAATTTTTACTTGGTTCCAGCAAAGTCAACACAAAATTAGGGTGATGTCAACCCTCCTCCTTGTCACTAGGTAAAAAATGAGAAACATTGGGTCAAGTGAGTAAATGTTGGACATTCCTTAGCCATTTGGACACCATTCAAGGCAAGTCGTTTCCATGCAAGTGTTTTGAGCCTCTTAATCTAGCTGCTAGCACTTCCATGCAAATGTTGGCTAGTCAAATGTCAAACCAAGCCACACGTGGGGTCAAAGAGCAAGTCGTTGAGCTTGGAAAGGGGAATGTTGGAGCTTCTCTAGCTTGAAAGGATTTCAAGCCTCATTCCAAGCCATTTCGAAAGTGGATGTGCTCATTCAAAGTAGCCATGCGATCAAATTTAAGGAATGCACACTCAGAGTTTCCTTAAAGGTTCCACAGAGAACAAGTTTGCATGCTTATAAGGAGCAAGATTTCAACATAGATTTAGCATTTGATCATGGCACAAAAATAGAAACCCTACTACACAAATACAATATGCAAAATATAGAAAATCAACATTAAACATACAAAATTCTCCAATAGAAACATGTTTTTCAATCCATGCAAAAATTCATCTCCAAGAGAATTTGCATTATAAAAAGTTCACATTTCGGCCCAAGTAGAAGAAAAGGACTAATTCACACTCTTTGGAAGAGAAAAGTGAATGTGTGATGATCAAAAAAAGTGAAAAAAGGTTTCCAATATTTATATGAGACCTTGCAACCTTTATTTTCACTAATTCACAATCAAAGCCCTAAAACAAGTTTGCTTAAGTGTTCAACCAATGAGAGGTTACAATCCAACCTCATTATAGCTCAAAAACATAAGAATGAATGCCAAAAATACCCACACGTGCGGGGAAATTATGTACTCCGCTATGACATCATCCTCCATAAATACTCAACATGGCACAAGCAAGTGACAAATGAATCATGAGTGCTCCATACTCCAAGGAAAAGCTCAAGTATGTGTGTAATGCCTCCAAATCCATGATGTCATCTCCAATGTACCCTATGTCACCATTCTAAGTCCAAAAGGGGTGACATGGCACCATGATTCTCAAGCATTAGGGTTTAGTAGTGATGTACAAGTGCTACCTTGTCACCTCAAGGATAACAATCATTATTCGAGCTCTAGAACAGGCATGCCCATCAAACAGTGTCAAGGCCAACTTGGGGGCATCCTGGGTCCATCTGGGCACATCATCAATAAATCCAACACCAAGCTTTCAATGGCACAAGGTTTCGACATCTAGGGGCACTCATGAGAGCCAAGTACCATGTGGAACCATCTCATAGCCCAATGCTCATCTCTGGAAGGGCAATGTTGCATCATCAATGTCATAACTTCTCTTTGGATTGGGTACAATGACCTCTTTGAGTGTTGTTGATTAGAATAAAGATCAACTCTCAAGGGGCCTATGTTGTTGTGATAACACCACCTGAAAAACCCTCTCAAGATCAAGTGAAATCAACAATCATTAGGGATGATAGCCATAAATTCATCATAGTAGCCCATACCTAATGTTTGGGGCAGAATTAGACTTCCCACAAAACACATCTTCAAATGTCTAACTAGATCAAGACATGTAAACAAGTTACCTCACTTATATTATGGATAGTTAGGTCAGCAACCCTATTAGGTGTTTCTAGCCCCCAAGGGGTGTGGCATGTCCCAAATTATCCCATTAATCCATAGGTGTGTGTTATAAAGATGGTTGCAAAATGGCAAAGAGTTCAAGGCAAGTGCCATAGCCATGAGACCAACTAATGAAGGTCCAACATCTTGAGTGTATGTAATAAGGAGAGAGCAATTGTGGTGGCATGAGTTACCCCTTCCCTCGACTTGCTTTTTCCATTCCTCTAGTAAATCTTTTAGGTTTTATGGTTTGTCTTTTATTGGGAGCATAGCTTAGGAGCCCAAACTTGCTTTTGAAATTTTCCATTACCTCTTTAAATTGAAGCAATTTATCGCTCATCAAGGTTGGGAAAATACAAGAGTTCCTTCCTTTAGATGAAGCATCAAATGCTTGAGGAACTAGGTGATAGCTAATGACATGGGTAGAGCTCATGCTAAGCTTTTGTCCACACGCTAAATAAATGGCACAAATAAATGGCACAACTATCTTTTGCATTTTTTATTTTTCTTTATTGTGGCTTTCTTATGATTTTATCATTCTTTTCGTTGCATCCACCTCTAGGCTAAGTTTTTGAGTTTAGACTCAAGGATGAGGATGACGGGTGCCAATTCCAATGACCAGTGATCACCAGCCTGAAGAATGGATATGTATAAGGGGAAATACGGAAAATGGAAAGCATGGATTACCTTCGACACACTACTTCAATCAATGCTTCCCCAGTAGTGCCCTTCCTAAAACCCCAAGGTCTCAGAGGAGGTCCCACTACACTATAGTCGAATATTAACCTCCCAGGTGAAGGGAACAAGAAGAGAGTCAATATCAGTCAATTATCTAGTTTTCCCCTTGATCCATATTAGTATTCTCATAACATTTAAGTGAAAGCACATGATTGCAAAAATGCTTAAAGAACCTGTTGATGGATGACCCACCTTCCTTCAAGAAGGAATGCTAGATGGGAGAGAAATATGACTAGAGTAAGAAGTGGAGGATTCTAGCCTCATGTCATGTTTTGATCATAAAGGGCTGTAGTTATGTTGTTGGAAACACTTAGGGAGGAGTTGCCCTAGTACTAGAAACGACCCGAAATGTTGAAACGGCCTTGAAATTGGCCTAAAATTTCATCGATCATCTCAGACGGCGTTTTGCGATTTCAAAACATCGTCCAGGATGGTTAGTGGCGTTTTGGGCTTGTTTCCATTGCTATAGGCAGTGTTTTGGGCGGAAATGTAATTTTTTTCTTGTGTTTTTCAGCCAACTCAAGGGGTCTAGAAGGCTATGGGTCTCTTATTAAACAATTTTTATGTGGTTGTTAACAAAGTTTAATAAAAATATTTAGAAATAGAACTCTCTGGAAGATTAAAAAATAGAATTCTCTAGAAACCCTATAAGCCTCTTCTTTTCTTTAAAAATGCACTACATTCACTCATTTCTCACACATTCTTTTGCAAGAGGGGCTTCCTATAACAGCAACAAGGCATCGGAAACAAGAGGAAGGGCGTGAGCAACAATGATTTGGGTGAGTTGTTCATTTTCAAATTTTGCAGCATTCATGGTTTCTCAAAGTTGTGTTCTCAGTGCCCCTAAATCCACTCAAGCAACCAAACAACAAGGATCTTATCCTCTATGGAAGTATGTTACCAAAGTGAAGCAAATGGGTTCTAGTGGTACGTGGGAATGGAAGTGCAATTTTTGCACTTCTAGAACAACTTTTTCTAAGATAGATCTATATATTCTTGAGACAGTTTCGTGGAGGTTTTCTCGCCTAAATTTCAACCTCTTTTCTGAGGTAGGCATGAGGCACTTTCGTGGAGTTCTTGGGCTCTGTTTGAGGCCTAAAACGCAAACATTTTTTGAGGCATCTTTAATTTGATCTTGGCATTTGTTGTGTGACAAAATTTCAGCCTATAGCTGTGACGTGATCTATGGCATAACCTTGACACTCTTACGGCATGAAACTCTCAGATCCGTGGCTTATCTAAGAAAGTTTTTTGAGGCATAAATTTGGCTTTCTGATTGAATATCTATGACAAATCTGAAGTAGATCAATAGAGTTTCTTTCGACCTGCTAAAGCATAACTTCTAGAAGGATTTTTGAAGCATTTTTTGAGGCATTTCGACCTCTTTCAGGATTACTGTGGCAACATCTTCTCTGTGTGGGATTCGTTTTGGACAGAAGATTTGTTGGAGATATTTTTGGCCCCTCCTAATGTTGGCACTGTTACCCACCATTTTGTGAGTGATATCCCTAGGAGAAAATTTTCTCCAAGATGCTCTTCAACTGGCAGCCACCAGCCCTTTACAGCCACCAACTAGCTCATTGTGCCACTTCTCCACCACCTGAGCCAGCCAGGTGGTCCCTCACCCATCTGTCATGATCGTATGTTTGAAGGTGGGCCTCCCGAACCTAAAGGAATCCCTTGTCATTTGGTAATTGAGTATTGTATTTTGCTTATCATGGACACTTTTGGGCATGGATTAATGGGGGGATTCAATGGAAAGAATGGGCTAGGTCTATGCTCTTGTCCCCTAGATGCCTTTTGGATATTAACGTTGGATTCTAGTCTCGTAGGATCTCTTTTACTGACCATTTGGATTTAGGGATGACATTTCATGGGAAACCCTGATTTTTTTTGTGGCCCCCCTCCCTCATCCATATATATTGCCCCCTTTCCACTCATAATAACCCCATTCATCATTTTTCCCACCTGGGTCCACATTCCTCCACTGGGTCCACATAGGGTTAGCTCTCCCCTTCCCTTTGCCCACATCTTGGGTCAAGCTTGGAATGATGCACCAGACGTCGATGCATCTAAATAGAAAAGTAAAAGATAATTGGCCACATTCAATAGGAAATGTACCACAAAATGCAAAAGATGGTCAGGACAAACAAATTTAGCACGTGGGCAAAAGCCAATACATGAGTTGTACCCCATCATCATGGCCATCACCCTGGTTCCTACAAGCTCTATGAGCCTCCTTCATCATATAGGAACCCACGTTTGTCCCAAACCCTGGTGGGCAATGAACCGCCATACCTTAAAGGGGGTATCCACTGCTATATCTCACAGATGATGATCTTACCCCTTGGGCCGCGAGCAGCTAATTAAAGGAAAAACATAAAAGGAAAAAGGAATATAAAGAAGGGTGGAATAATCAAGGGCGAGGCACCTCATGTACCACAATTACTCCCTCCTATACATTATATACCCAAGTGTGGGCTTCCCCTTTACTAGCTACCCTTGTATCCTAGCATGTGGACCAGGGCTACCCCTTTTCATTCCCTACTCCATTCATCCCTCTACCACATCCCACCACCTCTTGAAGGATGTACTTTGGACATATTATCCCCTTTAGAAGTAGAAACCACCTAATAGGATACTTGGTTAACCCCATTCGAAACTTGGAGACATTAGCACATGTCAAAGACCATTATGGAAGGGCATGCCATTATGAAGTCCCCATTTGTTGTCCATGGATTGTAAGCTCTTTTACTCAATTTCCTTGATGACTTGCTGTATTGGAAGGGTAGGGGACGCATTGGATCTTATGCAAGACTACAAGTGGTCTCTATCTTGGGTTTGGTCTCCCTATATGGGGTCCTAACCCTCCAGAGAGCTACATTGGCACATGTAGGGTGTGTGTTGAGAGCCATGGGCCTCCACAACAGTAGACAACACTCCATAGATCTCAGAGATGCTCAAAGTTTGCTCGAGATTCACCTACTGGGCGAGGAAGATGCACCTGGTTCACCTTTGCCCAACTAGCCCCACAGATGTACCATGCACTTCGTAGCTAACCTAGGATTTGTATGTTTATCTAGTATCACTTACACCATCAACTAAGCCCTTACAAATGGTCTACAGGAATCTTCGACTTACTTGGAGAGCCATGAGGTCACTTGTGTGCCCTCATAGCCAATGGGAACACCACAGGCCTATTATGTGGAGAATAAGGGGCTAACCACTTGTCCATTACTTTTGGAAGTCCAACTCATCATTTTTGCACTTATGGACTTCATTAGGCCTCTTAGAGAGCCCAACAACATGCATTATTGATCATTTGACCTCTTGCGAGGCTTATTATTTTATTTGTGAGCTAGTTTGATGGGCTTGTCACTAATAGATAGTTATTTGCACATTATTTTAGTTGATGGGCTAATGTAGGCTCAAATTAGGTAATTCAAACTCCAAATTGAAATGAGTGTATAAATAGGAGAGACATGAATTCATTTGTATCATCACTTTAGATTGGATCATTCTTCTCTCTTGGGAATTTCACACTTTTTCTTGGAGGATGAATTGGAGCATGGATGAATTTTGATGATTGGATTGGAGTATCTTATCTTGGAGCTTCTTTATTGTCAAATTGTTGATGGTTGAATATGTTCTATTACATGTTAATACACACATTTAATGTCATTCTTGATTTACTTTTGTCATATGCATTGAAAGGGATTTTGTTAGGTCCATATAATACTAGTGATACCCCCATTAATATTGTAGTTGTATCCCTTAATAATATTGTTGTGCCCCTATTGTCCCCATATTGTTATTACTATGCCCCATAGAATCCCTCTATTGTTATTTTTGTGCCTTTATATTATTATTGTTAAGTCGGCTTGGTTATATTGTAACCCCTTAGACTCTTATATATAGAAAGGAGGTTTTGTCATTTGAATCATCCAAGAATTGTTCATTTGTGTAATGTAAAGGAGGTTGCCCCCTCGAAGAGGCTGAATTCTAAGGTGTTCAACTATCTTTTCTATCTTTTTGTGAGTTGGTTTCATAACATTTGGTATCAAAGCTTTGGATTCTAGGGTTTCGCTGCTTCAAATAGGTCATCGTGGCATTTTCACTATAACTTTTTTTCTACGACGTTTCAAAAACGAGAAAAAAACCCATTTGAGAAGAAATCGCACTGAACCTCGGGTCCGAATTTCAGAGCTTTTCGCGCTATATTTTCGGATATATGATCTAAGGAAGTTGGTCTTTTTGCAGACTTCTGAATTAAATTCCAAACAGGTGATTGGGGGAAAATCGTCATAACTTTCTCTCTGAGCATAACTTTCTCTCTGAGCATCGGATTGAAATTCTGTAAGAAGGTACAGAAAGAGGACGGACTATAGTTTCTTGTATATATTTCTCAAAGCCAAAGGTTGAAACAGTGACACATGGCATGTCGTACAAGTTTGCTCTACTGAACTAGTCTATAATCAGGTCACTATGGGAGATTTGGCATAACTCTTCCCTGGAGAATCCAATTGGATCAGACTAGTGGCATTGGAAAGAGGAAGCAGAGGGCTACTGCAGGTCGTAATTTCAGGACTAGATGATCGAAAATTACAAAGATACATCAGATTCAATATTAAGCTGCTACAAAGTGAAAAAAGGTGTGTATTTTTTTAAAATTTTTGCATCAGCTTGGTTTGAAAAATTAGTTTGAAGGAATTCAAAGGGCATAGAAAAGCATTATTATCGGTAATTGATGCCCTGAGGAAAGAAAATGCAAACGCCTAGTAAGCAACCTGAAAGCTCTAGCATGACTCATGAAGAGGAAGAAATGCAACATGATATATCAAAATTACGAGACAAAGTGCAACAAGTGACACTTGCACAAAAAGTAATAGAATCTAAGATGGATGGTTTAAAGAAAGATGTAAAAGCTAAGATGGATGGTTTAACGAAAGGCATAGAAGCTAAGATGGATTGTTTAAAGAAAGGCGCAGAAACTAAGATGAATGACGTGGAAGCTAAGATGGACGATTTGAAGATAGATTTGAAGACAGGCATGGAAGATTTGAAGACAAATTTGACAAAGTTACTACAAGAAATGCTTACTAATGGTGAAAGGGTAGTAAAGGAAACTCATGATGAGAACAAAAGAAATGTTAATCATGATTTCATACACTCTAATGTTCGATCGAAGACCCACCATATTATAAAAATAGATATGACGAAGTTTGATGGCAAGGATCCCGCAACATGGATACTACAGATGGAGCAATTTTTCGATTTCAATAATGTGCAAAACACACAAAAGGTATGTATTGCAACTTTATATTTGGAACCAAATCAATTTGTATGGTATCAATGGCTTTGCTTTTGTAAACAAATTATCACTTGGGCAATTTTTACGGAAGAATTGACAGCACATTATGAGGATACAAAAAGCAACACTTTTTTTAGCCAATTGATAAGTCTCAAACAAAAAGGTCCAATAATGGAGCACATTGAGGAGTTCCAAAAATTGAACATAAGGGTAAAAAATATTCCAGAGGAGCATATGATTGATGTGTTCATAGGGTCTTTAAAAGATAATATGCAACATGATGTTCGCCTTTGGGAACCTGATTCATTAGAAAAGGCATTTAGGTTAGCAAGAAAAATGGAAAGCAAAATTATGACAACCAGAAAGCATACCACTCACAACTATAAAAATGAAAGTGTTGTTGCCCCTAGCCTTCAACAACCTATAAGGTTGACACTACAACAATTGGAAGAAAAAAGAGCAAAAGGGTTTTGTTACAGTGGTGATAGCAAATACACTAAAGGTCATAAGTGTGCTGAGAAGAAATTATTCTACATAGATTGTGAAGAGAAAGAAGAAAAGGAACAAGAAAGGTCAAAAGAAGAGGATATACTCTAGGAACAAAGCCTAGATAAAGAAGAAATGAATCCGACCATATCTTGTAATGCATTGGCTGGAATTACCACTCCTCAAACCATCAAGATAAAAGGACAACTCAAGAAGAAAAAGGTAATAGTGTTGATTGATTCAGGAAGTACCCACAATTTTATTCATTGTAAGATAGCAAAAGGATTGAATTGCTTCCTATATCCAGCACCAGAGTGTCAAGTGATGGTTGCAAATGGAAGAACGATAAATTGCTCTGGAAAGTGCCATAATATCAAGCTATCCATGGGAGAATATGTATTGAAGAGCCCAATGCTTTCCATTCCAATGGGAGGTTCTGATGTTGTATTAGGAGTCCAATGGCTACAATCCTTGGGTACATTAGCTTTTAACTTTCAAGAACTTTTCATGAAAGTTTATGCGGAAAGAAAGGAAGTTGAATTAAGGGGTATTGCAGGGAAACCGGGAAAGATAATAAGCTCTAACGGTATGACAAAGCTTCTAAAAAAGGAACAACGAGGTGTAATTGCACAATTATGTTCGCTAGATGTTTCCACATCCAAATCATCTATTTGTCCAGATCTCCAAAAAGTCTTGGACAATCATTCCAAGGTATTTGAGACTCCCAAAGGTCTCCCACCTATTCGTGATAATGATCATGCTACTCATTTGATGCCTGGAAGTGTTCCTCCAAACATCAGGCCGTACAGGTATCCCTACGCCCAAAAGAGTGAAATTGAATGTATGGTTGCAGAAATGCTTGAGGCTGGTATAATTCAACCTAGCCAAAGTTCTTTCTCTGCTCCAGTAGTATTGGTGCACAAGAAGGATGGATCATGGCGCATGTGTCTAGATTATAGGGAGCTCAACAAGCTAACTATTAAAGATAAATTTCCCATTCCTGTCATTGATGAATTATTACATGAATTGCATGGAGCAATTTACTTCACCAATTTGGACCTTCATTCAGGATATCATCAAATCAGAATGAAGACTGAAGACATTCTGAAAACAACATTTAGAACTCATGAGGGTCATTATGAATTTTTGGTCATGGCTTTTGGCCTTACCAATG